>PVHX01007135.1:0-94165 GCA_004024805.1 Geosciurus inauris | reverse complement strand
TTGGTCACAGGCTTCATGGCAATGGTGTTTAGAGGAAGAGGTCTCCTGAGCCATTCTCCTTCTGATAGAAAAGACCTGTTTTTGATAAAATTCTCAAAGAACTGCAATGTGTCTAGGAACCATATTTAGGAAGCTCCCTCATGACCTGAAGGCCAGCTCCTCACTCTGTAGCCTTTTGACTTTGGGATTTATATATTCTTCCTGCAGGCTGTCGATGAACTTCCTGAGCTCAGAGGCTTGGAGGACTTGACTAATTCCTTTTATGGAATGTGTGGTTCTAAAGTCAGAAAATTATCTGGACAAATTCTGATTGTTTATTAGTACCCTAAAATTTTTAGGAGCTGGGAAATATCATAGCAATCTTTTTGTTCAATCCTCTGATTCTGAGTATAGAATGAAAAAAAAAAAAACCACTTCATTCCTGTTATAGAAATGACACATGTTTATTTATAAAGATCAAAGAAAAAAACTGAGACTAATGAAGAAAGTTAAAATCACAAGGAATTCTACTATCAGAAAAACAAGTGTTAGTATTTTTGTGAAGATTCTTTTTGAAATAGCATTTCATGTCTATGAAATAGTTACATTTAAATAAAAGATAGGACTCTGAATGAAATAAGACAACAATTTTGTTTTAAAAAGTGTATTAATTGGAGGATAGCCTTCCCCCATCTTAAGTGGAACTTTAAACAGTTTAGGACCTTTCTGATAGTGCCATGAATTTAAGATTTAAATTAATGTCTTTCTGTGCCCCAAACTTTAAGCTTGTCTGCTGCAGGGGGAGAACTGTGAGCTCTGTAGAAAGTGCCTACTCCTCACGTTCCCAGGATATCTTGATCAGGTTCCAGCCTCTCAGAATCTTAACATCCACGGTGGCTCCTGAATGCTGCAGTCTGTGTCCCTCCAGGAAACTATTGCTTAGAGTCTAACATGATCTTCACACAGGCATTCTCCCACATTTATGCCCTGATCTGATCCATGGGAAACATTCACACATTTTTGCTTGAACAATTCAAGGAATACAGGTCAATCTTACTGCAGCAACAGCTCATCATCCTCTAGATTCTCAAGGAGAAGAAAGACATCAGCCTACGAAGTCTTCATCATTGCCACATTGATATTCCAAGTCTGGGGAGCAGACACACTGAGGGAAGATACTTTTTCTTTACAGGAGGTAAAAGGAAAATCCCTCTTCATCCTTGGGGATAAAAGGAACAGGGAATACTCACAGTACTACTTGCTCATTTATCTGATGCTGCATAACAAAGCAATATGAGACCCAGTGGGTTAAAACCACAATTTATTAAATCTTATGATTTGGAGTTATTGACTGGGCACAGCTGGTCATCTCTAATTTGTAGTCTCTTATGTGATATCAGTCAAACGGTCATTGGAACTGGACTCATAGGAAGTGTCTGTTGTTTCTACACACTTCTTGAAGTTTCTGAAGCCCCTTTCCATATTGCTTTTCCATTTGGCTAGCTTAGCCTTCTGCATTATGTGATAGCCTCAGGGAAGTTGGATTTCTTACATGGAAGCTGGCTTCTGCCAGACTGGTTTGAGATACTCAAGTGTGTATTTTGTTAAAAGAGGTTTTATTTTGATAAGCCAGTACAAGCACATGGTCAATTTGAAAAATTCCATGTGCACTTGAGAAGACTAGATCATCTGCAGCTGTTGGCTTTAGTGCATTATAGATGCCAATTACTTTAAATTTGTTAATTATATTACTCACATTTTCTGTAGCCTTACTGATTTTTTGCCTTTGTTCTACTACTCAGAGGTATGCTAAAATCTTATACAACTGTGGATTTGTCTATTTCTGCTTTTTTTCTGTCATGTTTTGCTTTATATATTTTGAACCTGTGTTATTACATGCTTATCATTTTGAGATTTTTATATTTTTCTGTGATCTGGTTATTTGGTCATCGTAAAAGCCTCTCTTTAGCTCTAATAATCATTATTATCTGAAAGTTTGATGTAAGCATGCCTGCTTTTTGTTAGTTATTTTTTACATGATATGTATTTCCGTTCTTTACTTTCCATTCTTTTTTCCATTCAGTGTCTCTTGAAGATAATGTATAGAAGGGCAAATTTTTTAGTTCCATCAGAGAATATCTGCTTTCTTACTTTTTGTCATTTACATTTAATATATTAATTAATGCAATATTAATATATTTGGGTTTGCATTTACTAGCTTGTTATTTGTTTTTATTTTGTTCCATCTGTTCCATGCTCTTTCATGTTTCCTTCCTTTTTTTCTTTTGAAAAACTCACTTTTAAATTATCCAGTATTTGCTTTTCTATTCATTTTAACTCAAATATATTCAATTAGTCTTTTGGTGGCTACCCTAGAGATTGAAACATTATTTTTGAGTTATTACAGTACCATTAAATTAGAAATTTTACTACTATGAAGGCAATACAGCTATCTTAAAACAGTGTGACTTCAGCCGGGTGTGGTGGCTCAAGCCTGTAATCCCAGCACTTTGGGAGGCTGAGACTGGAGAATCGCGAGTTCAAAACCAGCCTCAGCAACGGGGAGGTGCTAAGCAACTCAGTGAGACCCTGTCTCTACATAAAACACAAAATAGGGCTGGGGATGTGGCTCAGTGGTCGAGTACTCCTGAGTTCTATCCCCAGTACCACCACAAAAAAAAAAAAACAACCAGTGTGACTTCATTTTACCACTTCCCAATCATGGTCCTATTATTTTCATGATATTTACTGCTATTTATATTATAAATTCCATAAAATATAATTATTCTGAAGAGTCCACATTATTTTATTTTTAACTACATATTTACCCTTACTACATATTCTTACCCTTCAACTACATATTTACTGCTGCACTTTCTTCTTGGAGTTTTATTCTTCCATGTGCATTTTTTTCCAGGTAGAGTAATCTTCTTTAATTGAAGCTCTGGTGTATCTTTTTCTTTGTGTGAAACATTGCTATATAGGCATCATTTTTGGAGAACATGTTTGTTAAGTACAAATTAAGAGATTGCTAGACTTTTAGCATCTTAAAAACATCATCCATTTCTTCTAATTTCCACAAGTGTTAAAAAAGAGGGTGTTGTTTTTCATTAGGCAATGTGTTCTTTTTATAGGCTGGTTTTAGGTCCATCTGTCTTTTTCCCTCTCCTTCCTTTTCTCCCTGTATCTCCTTTTCTAGACACACACACACACACACACACACACCCCTTTGATTTCAGGAAGTAGATTCGAAAGTTTTTAAACTGCATAGAGTTCACTGAGATTGTTAAATTGAAGGCTGTGTATCTGGTATGTTTCTGAAATTTTTCTTCAAGTGGATCTTCAAATATTTCTTTTGTATCTTTTTCCTTCTGCTTCCCTTTTCACACTCCAAAGGTACAAATGATGAATGTGTCTTCTGTGTCCCTTATTTCCTTTACTCCCCTTATGCTCTGTTTATTCTTCAGTCCTCTTTCCTCTCCTGGCTTCAGTTTGCTGGATAGGATAATTGCTGATTACCTTAACCACTCATGTGTTCAAATGGGTTCAGGCTACAGTGCTGTTTAATGAAATGACCTTCTACTTTGATTTTAACCCATTTCCTTAGATGCTGTTCAGTTAGTATTTGTCAACTCATATCTGAAACACTGCAGGAGATGTACGCCAGTTCTTTGAAAGTTTTAATATTAGATTATTAGCCACCCTCCCTTGAAGATACAAAAGTTGGTAATTATCCTCAGGGAAAATTGTGGGGTTTAAGCATCTCTTCATCCTCTGGCAAGATTCTGTCTCCTAAGACTAAAAGTTACAGGGGATTTTATTCTACTCTTTAGAATTTATCAAACTTACCTTTTATGTGCAACAAATATTCAGTGGGCCAAATGTGGATTATTCTGTATTTTCATGCTTCCAATCTGTCATGTCTTCCATTTATGACCACCAAAACCTCACTACTTTCTCTTTACCCTAGAAGAAAGAGATCGTTCACCTGGGGCACACCTTGAAGAGGAAAAATGTCAGCAGTACTCTGATCACTTCAGGAAGGATCTGTGTCCCTGGAATCCCAATTTCTTTAGTCTTATTGCTTAAAATACTTTCAAAATCTTTAACAATATAATTCCATGATATTTGTAACATTTTTTGGTTGTTGCAGTGGAAATATTGGCCTTCTTTGACTTAATAATCTTACTCAGAATAAGTTTGTGTCATAATGTTCTGATAGAATTTTTAAAAGGTACTTCTTTGGCCAATAGTTATTTATTCATTTGTTGTTTATATTTGATATGGATCAATGTGAATGGATGTTTATAATATTCTCTCATTCACTGCTTCAATTAACAAATACTTAGTACACACTCTACTTCCATCACTATGCTAGCTGTTAGGGATACACTTGTGAAACAAGCTGTCGAAAGTCTCTTCCTTTGTGGAGCCATTCTGATGAAGAAGCTAACATTTATATGAAGTCTAAACCTCCATTATTTATGTTTTATATAGTCAATGTGTATATTTTCCACATGTTAACTAGGTTCTCTGCTCACTATTTCTTTTTGTATCTCCAATTCTTTTTATACTAACTTCCTTTTTTTTTCCTGGAATATAACTTTAATAGGTCCTTTATTGAGGGCATCTTTGTGATAAATTAATTCAGTTTTATCTAAAGCCTATTTGCTCCTTGGTCTTGAAAAATAGTTCCATTGGGTATGTGCCTCTAAGATTTTAGTTATTTTTTCTTAGTATCCTAAATCTATATATTTTTCCACTGTGTTTTAGTTTCTGTTATGGCTGTTGAGAAGCCATGTATCATTTCTAATTGTTTTTCTCTTATTCATAGATCAACTCTTCTCTTTACCTGCTTATAAGATTGATGTTTATCCTTGGTATTCTTTTAAATTACCAAGGTGTATACATATACAGATTTGTTTTATTTATTCAGCTTAATTCATAATATTTCTGTCATCAGGGCTGAAAAAATTCTACATGACTGTTTATTCAAATATCTGATATTCTGCTCAAAGTCATCTTTTGATAAAACTGTAATCAGAAATATTTTGATAAAACTGTAATCAGAAATATTTTAGACATCTTTGTTTTATTCAATAGATTTCACAAACTTTTATATTATCCATATCTGAGTATATATTACATTGTCAGTAATTTCATTAGATACTTGTACAAGTCATTTGGTCACCCTTCAACTATCTTATCTGATACTTAAGTAAGTTTTGAATTTCAAATACTACATATTCAACATTTAGGATTTCTTTTTTATTCTTCTTCAAATTTTCCAATTTGTTTTAAATAATTAATTGAAACTTATTTGAAGTCTTTGTTTCTTTAAATATTTTGAAAATACCGTAAGCTCATTAAAAATACTTACATATAAGGTCTTTGGGGCAGTTTTGCTGTAGGTGTTTTCTCATGGTGGTTTTGTTTTGTGCTTTGTGTGCTCTTCATGAATTTTTATTGTGAACTTACATTTGCTGGGATTTTATAACTGGGGTTTTTATGAAAACTAAATTAATGGTGGCTTTTGCAAAAGAAGAATTGTGTTTTCTATACAATAAACAGAATAATATCAACCCAAAAGCTTCTTCACAGTAAAGGAAACAATCAAGAATGCTACAAGAGAACCTACAGAATGGGAGAAAATCTTTGCCACTTGCATCTCAGTGCATTAATCTCAAAAAATATATAAACAGCTCAAAAACACTTAACACCAAAAAATCAAATCACCCAATCAATAAGTGGGCAAAAGAACTGGACAGATACTTCATAGAAGAAGAAATATGAATGGTCAAAAATATATGAAAAAACGTTCAAGATCTCTAGCAATTAGAGAAATGCAAATTAAAACTACACTGAGATTTCATCTCAATCCAGTCAGAACGGCAATTATACAAGTAACAATAAATATTGGCGAGGATGTGGGGAAAAAGGTACTCTCACACATTGCTGGTGGGACTGCAAATTGGTGCAACTGCTCTGGAAAGGAATATGTGATTACACAGAAAACTAGGAATTGAACCACCATTTGACCCAGTTACCCTCTCCTCAGAATATATTCTAAGGACATAAAATCAGCATACTACAGTGACACAGCCACATCAGTTTTTATTGCAGCACAATTCACAATAGCTAAGCTAAGGAACCAACCTAGATGCCCTTCAACAGATAAATGGATAAAGATAATATTACACATAACACACACACACACTCACACACACACACACACACACACACACAATGGAATATTATCCATAAAGAGGAGTGAAATTATGGCATTTGCTGGTAAATAAATGGAACTGGAGACAATCATGGTAAGCAAAATAAATCAGTCCCCAAAAACCAAATGCTGACTGTTCTCTCTGATATTCGGACATTCATTTTCTTTTTAGACAAATTAATGGCTAATTTATTTCTTCAAGAGAATTCTTCTTGGCTTTGTTCAGCAATTACACTATTTAAATTGTTTTGTCTTACTTAAATAATAATTAATATGTTTTAACTTACTTAAATTCTTTGAATTTTCTTGGCACATCCCTGGTAAAGTTAAATAGACTTTAATATCTGTATTTTCACTTTATAATTTTCCAGATACTTGCAGGTATTTTCTAAATATCTTTTTGTGACATGCAAGAGGCTGTGTCTACATTTCTGGAATTTTTAAATGTCTGCTTTTTTATTAGTTTTTAGCATTGTTGCATTTGTCTGAAAATGTAATATGTGGTAATGTTATTTTTTTTTCTGGGTTTCATGGAGGTTTTTAACATTCTAATATGTGATTATTGTTAAAAGTATTTCTCAGTCCTTGAAAAGGAAATGTATTTCATGCTTATAGAAGATTAAAACAAACTGTTTTAATTTGTATGTCTAGATATTTCTCCAGTATTAGTTATACCTACCCATTGTGCCAAATGATTGCATCATTTGATATATGTGTACCCCAAAGTGCAAGATTACTCAACCTACATTTTCATATACTTGTACGATATTTATTTAATGCATAAAAACTTATTGGGGAAAATTAAGTTATTGGGGTTCTAGTCTCATTGTATGTTATATGTTCAGTAAACCTCCTTGTTTAGGACATTTTTCCTTGATTTCAAGTCTGTCTGGTAATAATAATAAGTAATGAACAGGTATTCTTTTGTTTTTGTTTTTGTTTTCGGTACTGGGGATTGAATTCAGGAGCATTCAACCACTGAGCCACATCCCCAGCCCTATTTTGTGTTTTATTTAGAGACAGGGTCTCACTGAGTTGCTTAGCGCCTCACCATTGCTGAGGCTGGTTTTGAACTCACGATTCTCCTATCTCAGCCTCCCAAAGTGCTGGAATTAAAGGTGTGTGCCAGTGTGCCTCAAATTGCCCCACTTTTGACAATTGAATTTTTTTGTCTTTCTCTTGATGAAGTATATCTTCAAATAGGGTTTTAAGGAAAGGTATATGAATAATATATCTCCATAAACATTATTAATTAGTATGTCAAATTTCAGTTAAGTATGGTCAAAATAACCAAACAAAAACAAACCTACAATATCTTAATAATTTAATAAAAGTTTTAACAAACAGGTGAGAATGTGTGATAAGAGACTAGCATGTTGTAAGATCTCCTTCGGTATCCTTTGCATGTATTATCTCATTTAATCATTACAGAAGCCCCTGTGACGGGATCTAATGTTCCCTATTCCAAAGATAGAAAACTGTAGCTCAAAGGGCAAAAGTATCTAACCCAAAGTGCCAGACCTAGGAGTTGAAGCCAGCACTGTTTGCTTCTCCTGCAATTGTCACTGTCACATACTGCCTCTGAAGATATAAATGGTTCTATAGTCGCAGAGCTCAGCAGTTACTGATGTTTTCCTGGGACATGAGGGCAGAAACTCTGTGAAGCATCAGGCAACAGGTGAGATTTGAGAAGAATCATGAATAATTAGACGATTTCCAAATGAGCAGGGAAGGAAGGAAGCTTCTAGGTTAAGAAAACATGAGCAAAACATATGTGGGCTTTCGTTCCTTAAAGGAAAGAATCCAAATGTTCTGTTCTTTCATTTCTAGATGCAAAAAAAGAGCTTAGTAAAGGCTTGATGACTTTTCTTATTTTAGTTGTTCTCTCTGTTCTATATGGTGGACATGCTCTTTGCCTTCTTTCTTTCCTTCTGAGTAACAAAACTGTAGGTTTGTTAGAAGCAGCAAAAAGTCTCTGTTTCTCAGCCTTCCCCACCTCTTACAGTTATAAATATGAATTACTGGGGGATTTGGGGGAAAGCTCTGCAGAAGATGGTTAGGTGGTTATCTGGCCTCTTCTGTTCTTCATTGTCACATTCTGGTTCTTGCTTAGAATCATGTATGTCCCGGACCACGGGGCAGGCTTGAAGATAGAAACCATATGATGGGGACAGTAAAATGAAAGGGCAGAAGGAGCCTGAGTCCTCAATTGTAGTGTGAGGTACCATACCCATCCTGAATGCCCATAATGGGGACAGTAAAGATGGTGGAATATGATGGCCATCATAACCCTAGCTTTATGTATGACTGCATATATGTTGTGATTCTATATCACTTACAACTAGAGCCATGAAATGTTACCTTCCATCTGTGTACAATGAATCAAATTGCACTCTGATATCATGTAAACCTAAATAGAACAAATAAATAAATTAAATATGGAAAAAAAACTGGGCAGATATTTAAAATATAATTCAGTGAATGAAAAGAAGATTAAAATGTAAAAAAAAATGCGTTTTATGGGAAAAATAAATTTCTTCCTTGTTTAGGACGCTGTTGTTTTTATTCTCTGCTACTAGCAGTCACAAGCAATTCCAAACTGAAGCATTCCATTTAGCATCCACTCCAGGAATCCGCATGCAGGCGACTGAGGGCAACTTACAAATACTTATGGCTAGAAATTACTATTTGGAAAACACTCAAACATACTAAAAGATTTTCCTGACCTGGACCCCACTTCCAAGGTGGATCTCACAGATAGTCTTAACCATGTTACCTGGAGGAATTCCAGAAGTCTTTCAGGAAGAGAAAGTGGCTGCTGTTGCTGCTGATTCTGCTATAGTTTAGTGGAAACTGAAAGGCCGGAATGATGACCTTTCAAGAAGAACAAATGTTATTAAATAATGGACTTTTGTCCCACCTCCTGCTACCGTCAAGAGCAAAAGGATGAAAAAGGGAATCCTATTCTTCTGTTAATAACTCCTCAGTCAGTCTTGTGCTGACAAAGCAGAAAACCACTGTAAAATTAGCACTTTTGCCTGCAAATTAGCCCCTTGCAAAGCCATAAAAAGAGACAAGGAATTAAGAAGAATTCTATTAATGGAGTCAAGATGGGAAAACCAAGAATGATAGAACATAAATGCCCAGAAAACTGATACTTATTTTAAGGAAGATATTACCTAGATTTTAAAAAATTGCTTATAACCATGTATAAAGAAGTCATCAATTTATGGCCCTTTCCATCAGTGGATTTTTAAAATGGCTCCATGGAGCAAATCTATTAGAGCCTGGAAAAGCACAAGGGTTAGGTTGATGTTCATAAATACTACTTTATTCTTCCCTATCAGAAAAATTTCTATTTTACTTTAGAAAGGCCATGCAATCAATGGAAAGAGGCTCAATTTAGTAGCGGATGAAGTTAGGTTTGAAGCCTGGCTCTGCTCCTTCACCAACCTTAGGGAATTCCTATCACTATTCTGGGCTTCTATATAATCTTCTATCAATACAGAGAGTAATTGTGCTTTGTCACTTTAATGACATTAAATTTAGTAACATGCAAAGGACTTGGTCCCTGGTAGGTTCACAGCAAATATTAGTCCCTTTTCCCTCCCTTCCTCATCAGAAGACTGAGGAACTTGCAAACTTACGCAAAACATAAATTTAACTCTGTGAAATTCTCCCTGTAGGATCAATTTTTACAGAGGAAGTGAACCTATTTTCATAATTTATGACTGCTCTTCTCAACAGGCTCCTATTTGCCATTTTATTAAAATGGTAAGTCAATATCCAGCAGTGGGAGATAACCAGAAAAAAAATACTGAGAGTGTTTTAACAATAAAAAGGCAGGGATTCTTCATTTCCACAAAGACGCACTCAGGCGGAGGAATTTTAAGTTTGTGCAATTTGCCTTCTATGGGCTATGGTAGTTTCCACAGTCATGGTCATGCAACAGTTCGTACACTTCCAAGAGGAAGAGAGAAATTTGGGGCCATTTTGGAGAACTTGGTGAATTTCAGCCACTCCTACTCTGTCAGTTCCAGTGAGAATTTTATATCTGAAACATACATCTTCCCTACCAGGACTAAACATTGGCAAGCCACAAACAATGAACATTGAAGATGTTCAGTATTTCAGCCTGAATAACTTACAAAGACAAAATAGATTGCATAAATTCATAAAAATCTAAGTACATAGAAAAACACTAGTCAGCGTTACCTCCAAATGTGGTAATGTAGCCTCAGAATCATTCTCCTCCAAGCCTTTCAGATCTTAAGACCACAGAATCTGGTTTAGCTGGGACCCTTAGAAATGATTTAAATTCTTTAATAACATCATCCCAGAATGTTCTTTTCACTCCAGCAACAGAGAAGAGCATTTTTCTCAGAGCAGTTTAGTTTTAGCTCAACACATAGAATTGAAATCCTCTAATGGGTGGGGCAATTCTGCAGAGGACATACATTAACTTTCCATAGGTTCCATAGCAGCCCCACAAACCAGGTGGCTTAAAACAATGGAAATGCATTGTTTCACAGCTCTGGAGGCTGAGAGCATGAATGCAATACCTCTAGAACCTGGAGGTGAGAATCCTTCCTGTATCTTCTAGCTTTGGTTGTTTGCTGGCCACCCATGGTGTTCCTTGGCTTGTAGAGGCATCTGTCCATGCCCTGCTTCCCCTACCACATGGCCATATTCTTCCTATTTGTCTCTCTCCTCTTCTTAGAAGGACACAAATATCAGTGGATGAAATACTCCAGTTTAACTTCATCTTAACTAATTACTTTGATCTTATTCTCAAAGTGTTTATGTGTTTCAAATGGTTAAGACTTCAACACATCTTTTTGGAGAACACAGTTCAACTTAGAGAATGCAAAGATGATTAAGAATTGGACTCAGGCTGGGTGCAGTGACGCACGCCTGTAATCCCAGCACTTTGGGAGGCCGAGACAGGAGAATCGCGAGTTCAAAGCCAGCCTCAGCAACAGCGAGGTGCTAAGCAACTCAGTGAGACCCTGTCTCTACATAAAACACAAAATAGGGCTGGGGATGTGGCTCAGTGGTTGAGCATCCCTGAGTTCAATGCCCGGTACCAAAAAAAAAAAAAGAATTGGCCCCATATTGAATAGCTCCTAATCTCATGGTTTCCCATAGCAGGCTTAGAAGTTAGACAAACTTGGCTTGCAAACTCAGCCAAACCTACCTAGTTGCCAAGTTACTTAAGCCATCAGTTTCATTTTCTGAAAAATGAGACTAAAATTTAAAAAAAAACTGGAATAAATCAATGACTAGTGGGTTTATACCAAGATGCTTAACTCAGGATAGGCACTGAACAAATGTTATTTTTTCCTTTCCTAAAACGAGCACTCTTGTCTGGTCAATTTATTCATTCATATTTTTGCTCTTTCAGTAAATATTTTTTGAACATCTAATATATGCCAAGCACTAAGCTGTCATTAATACAGTAGAGAGTAAGACAGGCGTGATCCTTTCATTCATGGAGGCTACCATCCAACTCTATCCTGGATTTTAACTAAAGAGTTTTTTTTGCAAAATGTCAGAAGTCCTCCAAGATGAGAAGAGTGCTGCCTAGTCCACTTTTGACGACTGAAGAGTGATAAAGAGAAAAAAAAGAACAACATTTATTGGTTTATGATATAGCAGATCCTGTCTTAGATGAATTATATATCATCTTACTGTACCCTAAGACAACCTGGAGAATTAGGTGCTCCATTAAGTAAATCAGCTCAGAGAAGTGAAAGACTCTGCCCACAAGCACTCAGCTAGTAATTTCTTCTGCTATACCTAGGAGCTTATGTGCTGTTGGTCAGAAATTCAGTTATTGGATTGCAACTGACACAGGATGTAGAAATGAATGAGAAAGACAGCAGTCTTGGTCTCTTTTGACAAAGAAGCTAAACCTATGCATCAAGTGACAGTTGATCTGAAAGCAATGTCCAGGCCAATTTCTACTCAGTTCTGATTGTTTTTTTTTTTTCCCATACAAATATGAAAGCATACACGGATATGCCAAAACCTGCTTGTTTTGTGCTTGGGAAGATCCAGTAGCACCTTTTTCCCATGGTCCCTTGAAAGCAAGAGTGAAAGATGTGGCCAATAAGCACACATGAGATCTATTACAAGATTTTGGTTCCCTTAATTCTGTGTTCTAAGAAATGAGACACCTGTGCATTAGCTGAAAGTGATCCCTGCAGCTTTACAGTCTCCCCTGCTGAGAACCACGGTCTTCTGGAGGCCTTGCTTCATTACCTAAGGGCTCGTAAATACCAGCGCCAGGTAGACAAGCTCTCCATGTGGTTGTCTTCTCACAAAAATCCTAGGAGATGAGTGGCTTGGAAGACCAGAGAAGACGTGGATTTGGTGTCTGTTTCTGTGTTCTTTTCCTTCCTTTTATTGTCTATGTGGATTATATATTTTCCTGGACACTAGGATGAATCCTAAAAGCTTTCCAGAATAATATATTTCCTGTTATTCTTTAGGGTAGTCTCCTTTCATGGCTTTTATAGGTATTTTAGCCTGAATTTGCTGAGGTTTAATATGTAAGGTATACATATTTCATTTGTTCACATACAATTGTGAGTTGAAATTTGTTCAATATACAAAGAGATGACTTCCAGTTGGTGATGTTATCACTGAGGGCCATTGCTGCAGGAGTCTCCTACAGCACTGACTCTCCCCAGGGGGCTTATTTGTCACCATGTTTAGTGATGTCTGGGGATAGCATAACTGGTGTACGTGTAGCGGCTACAACTGGCATCTACTGTGTTGAGGGCGTCGTTACTGCCAAATATCCTATAATCACAGGTCACTCTCCCACAAATAGAATTATCTGACCCAAATATCAATAGCACTAAGGTTGAAAAACCCTGATCTTAAGGAATATCTTTCTCTTGCAGCCCTTGGGCATCACCCTGGAAACTACTTGATCTGCATTCCAGACTTGAGACCAACTGCTTATTAATTGCTTTAGCATGGCTAAACAGCTCAATGCCTTTGGGCATCAGCTTTCTTGTATGTAAAATAAAGGAAGTGGTTTGGGGGAAGAAATTGGAACACACGGAGCCACTAATGGTATTTTTAAGGCCAAAGGAAAAGTCAGAATCATTTAATATTGAAAGATGTTTATTTAAGAGTTATTTATAATCATGAAAATTTTTAAATAGCTGAAGTTCTGTTTAAAGGACAGTTAATTCATTTGATGCAACATTGTAAGAATCTTACAAAAACACTTCTCAAGATGGAAAATGCCTTGATTTTAACATTAAGACAAAGATTGCCAGGCATGGTGGCACATGCTGTAATCCTTAGTGGCAGTGGCTCAGGAAGCCGAAGCAGGAGGATCACAAGCTCAAAGCCAGCCTCAGCAACTTAGTGAGGACCTAAGCAACTCAGCGAGACCCTGTATCTTTTGTGTGTGTGTGTGTGTATGTGTGTGGTACTGGGGATTGAATCCAGGGCCTGTGCATGTGTGGCAAGCACACTATCAACTGAGCTATATCCCCAGACCCTTGTCTCAAAATAAAAAATAAAAAAGGTCTGGGATGTAGCTCACTGGCAAAGAATCCCTGGGTTCAATTCCTGGTACCAAAGAGAGAGAGAGAGAGAAGATTGCTGAGATGCATATTTGTATGTGTAGCAGAGCAGAGGGAAATCTGTCTCCATTCTGGGGCTCCCTTTACCCATATTTCTCAACGTGCCACTCATCACAGCATCCAGCACACACTTGTTGGAGTGTTGTTATGACCAGAATGTGGACCATGGTAATGTCATAGTCATCTCTCTATTTTACACATGGAGGGTATCCAGAAAATATTAGTTCAATTTGTAGGGTTGTATAAGAACAACAAAACAAAATACGAAACTGTGTTTAAAGAGGTCAGAAAAAATGCAACCAAATTTTAACAATTATACAGCTTTTCTATTTTCTACTTTCTAGAGGGAAAAAAAGTTTTTTTTGTGTGTGTTTGTTTGTTTTTCTTTTTAAATTTACCATAGGTACAAAAAAAGAAGAGAAGAATATCTGGAGAGACTCTGAACGAGAATTCTCTCCTAAGCACATGTAAGCAGGAATTGTTTCTTCCTGTTTTTCTCATTCCACTCCTGGCCCCTTTTTGAGGAAAAATTGTATACTGTTTCTCACTGCTTTTAACATTAGGTACTGACCTTGCAAAAGCGTTGATATATCACATTGAGTCTCACATTTGTGTCTCTCTACCACTATAAGTACCTTTTGTGCAAGGGAAGGTTCTTTACTCATATATACATTCTTGATGCTGACCACAGGACTTTCTATGTAGGTGGCAGTCAATATGTCAATTGATAAAATTCCTCTGCATAATGTTCAGTATGTCACATTGTGAATTGCTGTAAGAAAGTAGTGATTGCAAATAGCCCATTCACATATAATAGATGCTCATTAAACATAGTTAATTGAGCAGATAGATAGCAACAAAGCTTATGCTTCTCTGAACTAAGCCAACTAGACCAAATTGCCTGTAGCAATACCTGCTCCACTTAGCATAGCACAGCTAAATAAAATTAAAATCTCTTTTCTTTGGTTTGGAGTTACAATAATAAGAGCAGGATTGAATCTTAACTTTTTTCTTCAGGCTTAATCAGATAGCTACTAGATAAATTCTAATCCCTTTAGGAAAAAATGCTCTTTTCAGATTTAACATCTGTACTAGTCAGTTTTTCATTACCACAATAAAATACCGGAGACAGCTAACTTTATAAAAATAAAAGGTTTATTTAGCTCACAGTTTTAGAGGTTTGAAATCTAAGAGTGGGACCTCATTGGATAGGCCTTCAAAATAAGGGTGGTGGTTGGCACACACCGTGGCAGGAGTGAATGGAGGTCTCATTTCAAATAGGAACAGAGAGAGAAACAGAGAATAGGCAGAGTGAGCTTGCTCTTTCTGTGATAATCCTCTTACAAGAACTCAAGAGGCCACATGAGAACTACCAAGAGGTCACAGGCCCTAAAATACCTCCTGCCCACAATGACCTAAGGACCTGGGCTCCACCTTCCAGACGTTCCACATTCCATCACCACTCCAAAGTGCCACCCTGGGGATCAAGCCTTTAATCACAGTGGGAGACACTCAGATCACACTCAAACCATAGCAGCATCTCCAAGGCTGGAATTCTCTGATTTTAGTCCTAGTGCTGTGAAACTTTAGGCTATAAAAAAAGTTCTTGATTTTCTAAAGTTCTTATTCTCTGGAAGATTTTAAACTAACAAGGACAGCTGTGATTTAGGTAGTGACAGCAAAGTGCTCTATTATGTTGGAGGGAGTTTGAGTAGCAAAAATGCTGAACAAAGAAGGTTCTGGGTATTGGTTAAAATACAGGCTGGGTTTAAATCCTGGCTCTGCCACTCATTACCTCTCTGCATGGCTTATGGTGAGGTAGATAAATGTTCCAAGCTCTCCGTTTTCTCATCTGAAAAAGGAAAGTTCATGGTGCTTGTTATGGTTTGGATGAGAGGTGTCCCCCAAAAGCTCATGTGTAAGACAATGCAATGATTGGATGAGAAATGACTGGTGATAGCCTTAACCTAATCAGTGAATTAATCCCTGATGGGACTAACTAAGTGGTAAATGGAGGCAAGTGGGGTGTGGCTGGAGGAAGTGGGTCACTGGGGCCATGGATACGGGGGCATATATTTTGTGTCTGTAGAGTGGAGTCTCTCTCCTTCCTGATCACCATGTAAGCTGCTTCCCTCTGCCACACTCTTCAGCCATGATGTCCTGCCTTACCTTGAGCCCTGAGGAATGGAGTTAGCTGTCCATGGACTTAGACCTCTGAAACTGTGAGCTCCCCAAATAAACTTTTCCTCCTCTACAATTGTTCTGGTCAGGTCTTTTAGTCACAGCAGCAAAATAGTTGACTAAAAGAGTACGTACCTCAGAACTGTTGAGAGCAATAAATGAGACATTGATCATGGAGAATGATCATAGCTCACTATAACTGACTCAATAACCTTTCAATAAAATTAGGTAGCTTTATTATTTGCATCCCAACTTTGCCCATAACAAGACACGTAACCTAGGAAAATGCATTCAGGACTGAGTTTCTTTTCTTCTTTTTTTCCCCCTTGCTGTAATTGAGTATTTATGCTAGGCTGTCTCAATTCTCCTTCTCAGAACCGAGAATCCTCTGGTTCTAAGGATTAATGACTTTAGGAGCTTTATTGAAGGTCTAGTTTCTGTGCATATTCTGTGGAACTAAAAATGGGTCAAATGATCATAGTCTCATGAGGTTTGGAGGCTTGGGAAACCACTGGGAAGGAGGGTGGCAATGGACAGACAGAAGGGTGCCAAGGAAAGAGCACTGGGTTAGGATTCAGAGAATCAGGACCTAATAGGTTATTTCATGGCTGCACATATCATTTCTTCATAGCAACTTTCAACGTTCTCACAATAATATTAGAAATCAGCTAGAGAATTAAAAGACTTATTCAGATCTTACCTTGAATAATTTTGATCTATTTGTGTCCTGCTGGGCATGCTGTTCTGAATTTATTCTTCTCTGTAGTATTGGTTCCAGCTCATGACTGCCCTCCTCTCTTAATTGTTCGTCACTTTAGGTTTTGAGTTTGAACTTGTTTTCCCATTTAGTTGCTAGTTTATTAGCCACTCTCACATGCCAAATAGAAATCCCAGAATGATGCAAGCATTTGTCTGAAGGCCTTAGGGTCCTTCTGTGTCTACTGCTTTCTGAATGACCATAATGAGGCTCAAGAGACTAACCGAAGGTTAAGGAAAAACCATCTGGCACTAAGAAACCAAAGGCAGTGGGAAAATCCTGCATAGGAACCAGAGAAGTTGAAGAAATAGCAGATCAGAAGCCACCTGGAAATAGGTTAAACACTGAGTAAATCATTAAATCTTATACTCTTCAAGTCATGCTCCAAGGAGTAGGACAGATAAGAATAGAGACCTTGCAGATTCAGTGTTGGAATTTTATTAAATCAATATTGTCTGATTTTAAATTTAACCTTTTTTACTAAGCCGTGGTTTTCCAAACTCTAATCTCTGGCATTCCCTTTCACATTTTCACTGTTTCTGTTTAGCACTCATACTTTAAAACATCTTTTCTGTAAGTCGATTCCTTTCCGTAAATGCTACTTGCATGAATTTATTTTAAAAGGAAGATGTATAAATACCACCATAAATGGAAAAACAATTTTACTTGCTATAAATAGAGGGTAATAACAACAATAAATAAATGAAAACAAAATAGTGCTCTTAAATTCTTGCTGTAGGCCTGAGGTCTGGAAGACTGTATGCCTTGAGGCATCTTTCTCTGTTAAAAATAGAGGGGCTCCACATCATGTGCAACCACAGAAATGGGAAGTTATACTCCATGTATGTATGATATGTCAAAATAACATGCTCCTGTCATAACTAAAAAAAAAAATAAAAAATACATAAAAGAAGCAAAAAAAATGGAGATGAGCAAGTGTTAGAGGGGTGCTAACAATACAGAGCACCAACATGATGTCTTTCTTTTTGGTATTATAATAAGGGTTGAAAGACAACTGAAATTCTTAAAATGTGCCCACAGCTATTTCATGTCTTTTCTCTAACCACCCATATTCTGCAAACCATCTCCAGGACTATCTATCTCCATGTCCGTATGTGGGCAAGACATTTTCATGGTAGTGGTGATGTTGTGAGCTTCTGAAGTCCAGCAAGTGCCGATCATCTCCTCAATTGAAACAATATATTTATTAGATGGAAAGTAAAGGGAAAGATACAGAAAATTGGTGGATTTGGGCTGTTCCAATAACCTCCTAAATAATTACTATGAAGTTGGTATCCAATATATCATAATTGAAAGTCAAGACAGTTTTCTACTAAGAAATATGAAATATTTTTCTTGAATATAATTTTCAATACCTTAGCCTGGAATTTAATGTCTTGCAAAATTTTTATTATGCATCGCCACCAACATTACATTCAGACCAAAGTGATTCAGAATAAATCACTCATCATTTCTGTTATATGTTCTTGTAATCTCCTGCCTCTATGATATCGATCATCTGTTCCCTATGTTTAGAGGATCTCTCTCCCTATTCCCACATTGGATCTAAATGTTCATGGTGGAAAGCAGAGAGGTTCCAGCTTGAAAGATAAGGGTAGGAGAAGTGCAATGTGCAGAGGCATGGAGATGTCTATTGGACTTGGCAACATGAAAGCTCTGAGAAATGTTAGCTGGAATTGTTTTAGTCAAGTGTTAGGAGTGTGGGCATATTGAGAAGTAAATGAGAGTTGAGTCACCAGAGAAACAAAAGCACAGTATTGACTGAGATGAGAGATGAAACATGAAGTGCTAGACAGAGCACAACACAAAAGAGCTCCAAGCATGCTTTAGGTAATAAGAGGCCAAAAGTTAGGAAGAAACTTGAGATCTGATCCTAGAAACATGGGAGAACAGAATCAAAAAGAAAAGTGGAGGGGTTGCCCTTGTACACGAGGAAGGACATTTGGAAATGCTCTCAGTAAGATGATGACTTTCTATAAATGGAATGGAGTTCACAGCACGAGTCTGTAGCACACATTTACCACTAAGTAGCAGGAATCTGCTGGATTTTTGCCATTCGATGTATAATATTAGGAAAGTCAAATCATTCATGATTAGGTGGAGTCACAAAATATTTCAGGTTGAAGAAAGTCCAGTCTTCAACTTTATGCTTGGATGTATGTCAAAGAGAGAATGTCGACTCAAACTTAGTGGTAGGAGATTAGTTTCTATATGAAAGAGAACATTCCAGAAAGCCTTAAGTATCAGAAAGGAAGTGATGTCCTTGTAAATGGAAGTGATGTCCACCTCACTGTCATAGATGGTTACAGTTTTGCCCTACAATTTCTTAGGTACTTGAATCCCTCTTCAAATAAGTGTATAGTGATGAATATTTTTTCTTAAAACAAAATATTAAGTCATTCAATTATTTAACATGATTTCAAAAATCTGATTTCATTATCTCAGAGATTATTTTTTGAATAGACAACATCTGTTTAAATTATCATGCTCAAAAATAAAAATATCATCTCCAATATGGTTTGATCAGGGAAAGGTATTGAAGAGTTCATTCCAGGCACTGGATTTCATTAAGTCCAGCCAAGTTGCTGATTGAGATTTATTGAGTACTTACTATATATAGGCAATTTCTTAAGAGTTTTAAATATATCATCTTATTTAATCTTTATAATAACCCCATGAGGTAGGAATTATTAATATTCCATTTCACAGATTAACAATTGGAAGCCAAGCTGAGTTAAGTAATTTCCCCAAAGTCACTGAGTTAGCACGGGACCAAGCTGGAATCAGAACTGAGGTTGCTTGACTTCAGAGTTCAAGTTTTTACAACCTCCTCACCTGTTATGTTTTTATTCATTTCTCTTTCAATCTTTACTTATGCAAGTAGTGTTTTTGAATCAAGCACCGAGCACAAACTATGACGTATACAGGCTCTTATTAAATGGGGTGAATCACTATAGTGTAGATATTGCCAGTTCCCAGTTTGTAGATGATAAAGCTGAAGTTCAGATTAGCAATGAAATTTTGCTAAGACCCTACAAGATATCAGGCACAGCACTGTCAATAGTAAAGCGCATCATTTTATGCAAGAAAACATAGTCCTATCTTTGGACTCACAGATCAGCATTGTAATATGGTTTCTCCAATACCTCAGGTTTTTCATCCAGCAAAATCTCTCAAAATCAATCTAGAATACTGGTGTTTGTTGTCCTTGACAAAGAAAACAAAAATTCTGTTCAGAAAAGTAAAGATGTCCTCTTTCAAGTGTTCCAAAGAAAAAGGGTTCTGGTTAAAAAGACATCATAATGTCTGTGTCAAAGTGAACAGCATCTCTTACCCTCCTCAAAAGTCTAAGGTGTTTTTAAAATTAGTTTTCTACCCCCTGCTTATGTGGCATTCTTTCCAACTTGTACTAAAAGTGTAGAAAAGAACAAAGACCATATTTCATGCAAGGAGGCTTTTGCATCCATCGGGGCTTCTCGGTGCTGCTGTTGGCCAGCTCTCCTGTCTGGGATATCATTAGCTATCTTTCATCTGGTCACTTGTTGGAAGAATCCAGAGTCACCTGAGCTAAGCCCCATCTTTTGTAGTGCCTTTGGCAGGGGGAGGAATCTGGAGATTTCCTGTAAAGCATGTGCTTCAAATTGTTTTTAAAGCATTTGCTCCATGTGACAATGTCTTTGGAGAAAAGTTGGCTCTGCCCCTCAAGGGTAATAGAAAATGATTAATTTATTCTGTTGTCCTGTTTGTCTAATGAAGAGACATCTATTAAAAGCACAAGGATTTGTGTAATCTGCAAATTATGGAGGGAAGAACTTGCAAATTCTCTTCACTCTCTCCCCCAGAATTCAGCCCCACTCATCCTCAGAAGAGCTTGCCACCCTTTCTAAACTGGGCAGGGAATGCCTGTTCCCACCTAACACCAGTTTGACAAAACCAAAACCAAAAAAGCAGAAGAGGAGAGAATTACTGAACTCTCTTATTAAATATAATCTAATATTCCTGGAACCATGCTTTCTAGTTAGACTCTATTCAAATAAAGGTAAAATCTAAACTCTAAACATGAACTTTTTTAAGAAAAATAATCAATTTTGAATGAGATGAATGCATCATTAGGAAAAAACAACAGCTTTAATCATCATTTTGAATGTTGCAATGCTCTCTCATTAATCCCTCAACAGAATGCCTCATTATTAAAATAATATGTGAGAGTTTGCAGTCCAAAACAGCCAGGATACAAATTCACTGCTAGAATGTTTCAGAATGTCTCAGAAAGACCAAAACTACCAAACTTTTATCCTATCCCGGCTATAGATATGATGTCCATGAGGAGCTGTAATTCTTGACATGACCACTCCATTGTAGGCCCTGGAAAGGGTTCCAAACACAGGAACCTATGCTGGAGGCCACTTTGACTGCTCCCATCCTGAGCTCGATGCCGAGATGCAGGCCTGCAAGTGTCTCCTATCAATTAAGCATTCAGAACAGAGATGGGCTGGCTAAATGCATGGGGGTGAGGAAGCTATAGGGTTTTATGCCTTATTAATTGGACATCACTATTTAAACTCTTGAAAACTCCAAATGGCTCTGGCATGCAGTCAGAACCATAAAATAAATGGACTCAAGAAGGGAAAAAGAATACTCTGAATGAGGCTGTTCCCTATTCCTCCCTAGAATCGCAAATGGTGTCTGGTACCAGAATTTCAAATCTCAGTTGAGTGCTAGCCTTGAAATGCTGCTATCACTGCAATGAAGACTTTTCTTACTCTCCTTTTAGTTCTAACCTTTTCAAAAGGTGGTAGCTTGAGTTAAAAAATAAAAAGAAAAAACAACTTTCTTTATTTTAATCAGTCAATGTGTTTGCATCTGTAGAAAGAATTTACCCAGCAACATAAAACTTGACTTGATCCCCATCACCCTTTTTTTCTGGCCAGTATTTTGTCAAGTAATCATGTCCCTTTTTCTTTTCAAGGAAAATTTCCCTACACATCATTCTGAAAAGAAGGTTTCCTCTATGCTAAGCAGGGGAGAGGGTTTGTTTCTGTAAAAGAAGGTTGCAAGAGAAACCAGCATAGGTTTCCTTCTGTCTTCACTTTCTTGAGAATCAGTACAGTCTCCTGAGACCAGATTGCCCTATCCTATGAAAATGAGCAGAGCGCAACAAAGTAGCTGACACTCCAACATTAGCATCACCATCACCGTCCTACCCACCATCCCCATACCTCCTCACTCTCATGTAGTAGATTCTGCTTTTGTCTTAGGTATGGGTGGCAGACCAGGAGAGACCTCCTTGGAAGACTGATGGAATGCTGTTCAGAGTGTAACAAGATGAGACAACTAGGACCATTGAGAAAAGCTGGGGATGAGAGCACCCTGTCCTGTGTCCAGCACAGAAACTCTGCCAAAGGAGATAAAGGGAGGAGAAGGGAGTCATCCTGCACTGGCCACCTGCTCCGTACCATAGGCTCTCTTAAGATCCTTGTACACATTGTCACATTTGAACCTTATAGGTGAGGAAACTGAACCTTAGATAACTTCAGTGACATGCTCAAGGCACGTGGTCTGGATTTTAAGATTGAAAATTGTATCTGTACATGCCCAAAGTCCTGACATTTTCTGCCACTTCATGTGAAAAACAGCAGACTCTGTGCCCCCAGTGCCACCTACCCTCCCAGGTGTTCATCTCTAAGGAAGCTATCATTTCAGGACTGGCACTGCCATCTGCTTGGTATCCTAGTTCTTAACTTGGACTTCCACTCATTGTCTAAGGTCTTGATAACCAATATTTTTCTCCCAAGTGAACTGTTATCTTGGCTTCAACATTTGATTTCCCTGCAATGATGGTGGCCCACTCTCAGGAAGTGTGTGCAGTCCTGGCAAAAGGCAAAATAGTGTGGAGTTTCATGCCTAACTCTTTATCTATTTTCTCCCCTATGTGTGTGAAACACACTTTATATAATTTTATTTTTATTGGTGCATTATCATCATGCATAATAGTGGAATTTATTACATCACATTTGTACATGCACTTCACATAATTTGATCATTCTCATTTCCAAGTACCTTCCCTTTCTCTTCCTTCCTCCTCACTCCTGGTCCACTTGACCTACTCATTTCCCTTCTATTACTATTATTATTAGTAGTAGTATTTTAATTAATGCATTATAATTATGTACACTCATTGTGGTATAATCATATATGGACATAGCATAATTTGGTTGATTTTATTCCCCAGTGCTTCCCAATCCACCTTTCCTTTCCACTGCAATCCCCTTTTTGGATTCTACTGGTCTCCCTACTATTTTCATGAAATTCCCAACTTTTACATCTCCCCCCCTTCACATATAAGAAAACATTCTGCCCTAGGTTTCTGAGTCTGGGTTCTTCCCCTTAGCATGATTTTCTTCAGTTACATACATTTACCAGCAAATGCCATCATTTAATTCTTCTTTATTTCTGAGTAAAACTCCATTGTGGATAGACACCACACTCTCTTTATCCATTCATCTATTGATGGGCACGTAGGCTGGTTCCATAACTTGGATATTGTGGATTGTGCTGTTATAAACATTGTTGTGCCTGTATCTCTATAGTGTTCTGGTTTTAGTTCTTTTGGTTAAATACCAAGGAGTGGAGTCACTGGGTCATATGGTAGTTCCATTCCTAGTCTTCTGGAGAATCTCCATATTGTTTTCCAAAGTGATTGTACTAATAATTTTATTAAAGTATAATTCAGAGCTCAGAGCCTGGGGTTTGGGACTCACTCAGAACTGGGTTTAATTTGGGACATCCCTTCTCATTAGCTGGGTCATCTTGAGCAACTTTCTTATGTTCATCAGCCTCAGTATTCTTTTTACAAAATGGGCACAGGGATGCATTCCTGCCTGATTTATTGTCAGGATTATGAGGAATAATTCATGAAAGCACTAAGCATAGTGTAGAGTGCTTAGTGAGCTTAATAAATGGAAGCTTTTATTTTGGTAGATGTTTGAAATTAAATGGTCACCATATTCATTTTGGAGTTGATAAATGAAGTCAGCATCCGAGGGAAGAAATGACACAGTACTAGGAGAATGGCAGTTCACCTTCCTCTAGGATGCTGAGGTCCTTTTCTACCCCTCGGTGGAAATATTCCTTGCACTGCAATTTTTCATGTCTTGCAAGTTTCAATCAATACAATTGATTTAATGATTAATTTATTGTGTTCCTCAGTAAAAGCCTAGCACCGACTTCTTAAAATGGAATCTTACTGCAATTTAGCCAAACAAACTAATTGGCAGCAATTATTTAAAGGGAAAGCACAAAATATTCTCAACACACACACACAAACCAAAAATAGAAAAAAAGCACCTTATACTACGTTAAGACTGCAGAAGTGGGGGAATGAATTCCACTGTGAGTGCTTTGTGAGTTGCTGCACTGCAAGGATCATCCCATCTAGCTATGCTCATTTGTGTTTTCATGTCACTAGAGACCTTTACATATTGCCCAGGACAAGGACATTGGGATTTTTTTCCTACTGTAACTACTATTAGGAGTAGTTGTGTTCTCAAGCTCATGGTTCGTTTCTGTCTCCTAGACTATAATCAATGAAGCTTCCATCTTTGATTGGCTTATAGAAAATATAAAGATATCTGTGTTCCTCCCAAAGCCTTGAGTGGCATTTTTGGTTTGCTGGGTTTCTACCCTTTCATTTCTGGACCTGTATTTTTTGTATCTAGCATCATTTTCCTTTGCTTCATTTCACACACCAAATTATAAAGTGGATATATCTAACGGAAGTTCCCTGTATCCTTTTAAGTTGCCTAAAATGTATTTGGACCAAAGTAAGGCCTATAAAAATTAATGAATAAACACAAACAGAGATTAGAAAAGTGTCCTCTTCTCCCATGTCACAAACTGACTTTGTAGCAGGCTATTTGCAGCCAAGTTTATCTTCTGTAGAACAAATCCACTCTACCAGCAGCCTCCCAACCCGGTGGCTGTTTCTTTGCTGTTTAGTCACTCAGCTACCTCTCGAAGAAGTCCAAGAAGGCTAGTGAGCCTCTGACCTCAGGCTGTGGGAGGTGACTTGGGGAAGACCAGGGAGGCTGCCTTGGCCACATGGTGTCAGTCTTGCAGCACTGGTGGGAGGACTCTGGCACCATCCTTGGCAGCTGGAAATGCTCGTTTTTTCTTCACACACCTCTCAGGTACACAGGGATGAAATAAGATCCCTTTGAGTTTTTCCTGCTCTAGAAAGAAGGGATAAGAATTCTCTTTGATATATTTACTTTCCTAGCTGTGCTGTGTATGTCAGTTTAAGGCAACAGAAAAGACAATGACTTTAAAAAAGCTTTTCTTTCCCAAGAGTGCTGTCAAGAGGTTGTCCATCCAGGACCACATCAAGACAGCCTTTCAGAGATGGCCAGCCCTGGGTCTCAGGGAAGTCCAGGCTCCATAGCCTGGAGACCTCGATTTGCAGCAAGTACTAGTGTCTAGATCCCTATGCCCTTAACTCACTCATTTGTATGAATTCAAACAATTGTTAAACTTTTTGGCCTCAGTTTCCTTATCTCTAAACTAGAATTTATAAACCCATTTCAGAGGAATATTGTGAAAATTAAATTGGGTTGGGCCTGCAGATCACAATTTCATGAAGGTGCTGAATAAACGAGAACTGTTACTGGTAAAATGTGGGCTGGGAATAGCTGTTGGCTATTTTAACTTCAGAATAAATCTTTCACCTTTATCCAGTGTTTAATGAAATTAGGCAGAGGTGAGAGTGAGAGAAGGGGGTTGTGGAAAGAAAGAAAGAAAGAAAGAAAGAGAGAGAGAGAGAGAGAGAGAGAAAGAAAGAAAGAAAGAAAGAAAGAAAGAAAGAAAGAAAGAAAGAAAGAAAGAAAGAAAGAAAGAAAGAAAGAAAGAAAAAAGAAAGGAAGGAAGGGAGGGAGGGAGGGAGGGAGGGAGGGAGGGAAGGAAGGAAAGAAAGAAAGAAAGAAGTCATCAAGCTTGTATGTGTGTGGTGCTAAGGTGTCATGCACGGGAAGTAAAATGCCCCTATGTATCACAGGAGAAAGTTACTGGCCTGTGTCCTAACTGCCTGTATCTTATTGCTTTCCTGCCTGACAATTTTATGAATTTCTTCTAGTGACAGCCAACCCTTGTGTGATGCTTGCTTGTGACAGAGAGCACCACACCACCAACTGAGGGGCAGCCTCTTCCGAGCACCAGACTGAGGTCCTTGGGCTCTAGAAGCATTTGCACGGTTGCTCTCACATCTCTAGGGCTGAAGAAAGACTAGTTAAAGGGATACAGGCTTTGGAGTGAAATGCAGGGAATCTAGTTCCTGGACTTTCTGGCTGTGTGAACTTGAGTCCTCATGTACCTTTCCAAGTTTATTTCCATCATTGGTAAAAATGGGGATAATAACATTTACTTATTAATGACTTTTGTTAGGGACTCAATGAGATAGCACAAGTTAAAACACTGAGACAAGGGAAGCATGAGATCCTCGTGACTTTTCTGTCTGCTTAGACCAGAGCCATTGGGCCTGATGCAAGATGCAGGAACTGCCTCCTTAGCCACAGCCTTGGCTAGAACTGCAGAGGAGGAAAGACACAAGTTGTGTTTTAAACACATTAAGTTGGAGGTGCATGATGGGTAGGCAGGTGGAGATGGTTTCTGGGCAGTTGGATACATAGGAAGATAGCTGTGGAACTCCTCTGGGTGGAGATTTGGCAGTCACTTGAGCTGGTTGAATGGCACTCAAGCAAATGACTTTATTTCTGGCCGTGTCTGTCTCATTGCCCTCCACCAAGTCAATTTATAACATGCTGTTAGATTCTGTTTTCTTTCAGAGACTCTCGGGCTAGGTGGAAATACTGTCCTATGACTGGCTCATTTACCCTCGCCGGGACTCCTTACATTAATCTCAAAGTGTTTCAGAAGACTGAAGCCACCTGCAGCCATGACATGACATTCTGTTCCCTTTGCCATGGCTTCTTGCCTTGCCAAGTTGAGGGTTTTAAGACTTGGTGGTCTCTAGGTTGACCTGGGATGTGATACTGTGATGGGATCCCTAAGGAACACTGATAGGTTATGAATTGCAAATGCATTCTCTCTCTCTCTCTTTTTTTAAGAAGAGGAAACTGGGGACTGGAAGAGAATCCAAGCGATTTTTCCCATTCCTGTGAAGGTCAGAGCCACCACATTTGGTTGCTTCCTTACTTATAAGGCCATGCCTTATGATCCAGAGCCTGGTACTCAAGAGGCAAGAACTAAAGTACAGTGCTTCTCATAAGCCAGCTGATGTAGGCTGAAGTGAAACACTTCAACCACCTTAAGATATGGAACCTTTCATTAATATGAGTGCGTCACTGTGACCCAGACTTAGACTGTCATGAGCTTCAAAATCCTGGCTTTTAATTATAGTGATGCACTAATGAGACACAGTTTCCCAAAAGGTAAGAAACAGATGGCTTAACGCTATGCAGTGTGTTCTACGTGCCAGCCCATTGTTGACCAGTATTTCCCATTGTGATCGGGGAGCAAGAGATTCTTAGGGTGCTCAAGCTAGGGGGAACAAATTTGGAAAGCTAAATATACTGTCTTCCCCCTCCCATCAACAGTCCACAGCGAGAATTAGCATATCAAAATCTCCACTTCTAAAGAAATCTGCTCAAAGTTTATGTTCAGTTTCACTGCATACTTCCAGATCATAACTGACCATCAAACTTAAAATAAAGTATACATTTGCATCACATAGAGTAAGTATTTTGTGCAATATCTTTCACACTTTGAGATTTTTGATTTATAAACACTGTCTTGGGTAACTTATTGGTTTTCATCTTAACCCTTGCAAAAGTCCAGCGACATGGGCATTGCTTATAATCACTACATTGAGGAAATGGGGTCCAAAAAGGGAAAGAATTTTCCCCCGGCCCCAAAGTCAACTCCCCCTGTTTTTCAACACGTGTGGTTTGTAATTTTTCATATGCCCATAATGTGTCATCTGTGTCTTTGCCATTGGGTTCTCCATGCCTAGAATGTGCCTGGTACTGTTCCTGACTGGGTATCTACCTTATCTCTAAAGATATGGTCAACGAATATTCTTGGCTGGGCTAAGTGTTCTCCTCGGTGAAAGTAATACCTTTGCTTCTGTCTTAATTTTGTCTGCTTTATTTTGAAAGTGTCTATTTAGGTGCCTCCTCTTCCCAGTGGCTTCAAAAGTCCTCAAGAATAGGTGCCATGTCTTCTTTTGTCCTTGTATACTGACACACAGGCACAATACTTGTCTTATGATAAATTCACATGTCTTGGAACTGGAGTATAAGCACATCTCTCTGTTGCACAGAACTGCACTGAAGCCAGTTTTCTGTAACTTCAAAGCCCCAAACATTTCCCATTATACTGCACTACATCCCATTCCAGTCATAAAAGTTCTATTACATTTTGGCCTAAATAACCAATGAGCTTATTTTTGCTCCCAGGGTAGTCGGTAATTCTGTGGAGAATTAGAGGGAGTGAATTTGGGAGGAGGATGGGCACCTAAATTCAAATTTATATTACAGCAAAGATTGCATTAGCGATCTAAATAGAAATACAGGGCCGGGAATAAAGAGAGCTCTCAGTAAACATTAGCTATTATTTAAGCTTCTATAATTTCAGAGAATGAATTCAGTCATTGTCAATAATACTTTTGTTTTCATAATGCCTTGAGTCAAAGATTAGATTACAGCATTTTTGTTGATGAATACCTTGGCTGGATGGATCTAACCTAAAGTTAAGTTTCTGGAGCTCAGAGCAGAAGACAGTCAGAAGCCTCTCGTGAGGCCCTCTGGCACAGACAGGCTTATTTTCTCAGAGTGGACTACCTACCCTCACTGGACACTGTTAACCATGGATCTCAGTAGGACTCAGACAGAAGAGCTCTGCCTGAAAGTCAAATCTCCCTCCTCTCTACCCTGCTGACCATGTCCAACTCCATCTACACATTAGGAGAACAGGCCTCTGATTCTTAAGCTTGCCCATAGTTTTGCCATTGTTTGTTAAGAATCCATTCAGAGAACTGTCTTGTTGGTGTTTCTATGTGTCGCTGTCCATCCTATTGAAGGCTTGAAGGCATGCTTTTTTTCTCCCTACCTTCTCTCTCTCTCTCTCTATCTTACCCAAGTCCTGAAGGTAATTATTCATCAAGAGCCTCCATGTTCTGCCTCTGGTTTATTCACAATCTCATAGTCTCTGAAACATTGGAAAAGGCTCTTTACTTGTCTTCCTGTCCCTGATCTCATGAAAATAAACCAAGTTGGTTCCATTCTTGAAGATCTTCTATGAATGTCAGGGAAAATTAGAACTTTTCAATGTGACCAGCAAAATCCAGTATAATCTCTCCCAATCATTTCTGTGCCCATAGCTCCTATCACTGACCTCTTTTTGTCCAGGTGTCAAAGCAGCACAGTGACTTTCTTGCCATTCCCCACTCTATGCCTCTGTTCATTTTCGCCATTAGGAATTTTCTTCTTCCCCATGTTTGGTAATCCCTGCTCATCCTTTAAGACTGGACTCAAATGTTCCTTCTTCTGGGACTTCTCTCTTCCTCCCCAGGGCCATGCACATGGCTCTTCTCTTGCTTCCACTGCACTTGGCCAGCCCACCTTCATGTTGCACATACTCCATTCTTCTCTTTTCTTTAACTAGCAGGGGAGTTCTAGGGGTGGATGAAGGACCCTTTGCTGGAGGACAGAGGGAGTCCAAGTGATGACTTGCTGTGGGGTACCCTCCCTCCTACTCTGTGGCTGGGATATAAAATTTGTGCTGGATATACCTTTTGATAGGGAGTCCCCAAGACTGAGAGGGCCAAACGGGACCAGATGAGTATCATGAGAGAATAAAGTGCCGTAAGAGAATGAATAAATAAGTTACTTGGGACTGATTCTGGGCTTAGTTTGACACTTTACTGCTGATCCACTTATTTCACCTGTGGTCTATTCCAGTTCCCCAGAGCAGGCAGGGATTCAGACAAACCCTGGCAAGGAGGAACCAGAGTACATGTGGTTGATGCCTTTTATGTTGTGTTTTCTCAGGAGCCTTAAGTGACAGAATAGGGATTTAGGATCTTGGCTCTGCACAGCCACACATTATAACCCACAGCACATTGAATGGTATTTTTTTCTGTTCCTCTGTTCCCTATGACTGTGAGCTCTTTGTGTCTAGGATCCAAAGAGCACATTTGCTCTTGTTCCCGTCCTGTGCTAGGCCTGGTAGGTGTAACAGCAAAAATGAGTGGAATAAACCTGTCAAATAGCAGTGTGGACCTTGAGATAGTTGGCTTAGGTTCCAACTTCAGTCATGTCACTTAATGGGGTGTGACCTCAGGCAGGTTATATGAGCTTTCTGTGTCTCAGTTTCTCCATGCACACAGTCACAAGAGTGGCTTTCCTACTTGTTTAGATGATCCAGTAGGATAATGTGTATAGAAAATGTGTGCCTTTCACATAGCAGGCATTGAATAAGTGCTACTTATAATTAGTTTTATTTCTCTAGGGCATAGTATTTTATTATTATGTCATAGACAGTTGGTACATAGAGACAAATAAGCACCACATGCCAAGCTTTGAAGTAAATATGTGGCTTGGTTTTAGGTAAGGCAATGACATATAAATAACACGGTGGTGGCAAAACCCTGAGTTCAAATTGTGGCTTTGGCACCTCCTACTTTCATTAACATGGAAAATGTTTAATCTGCCTCAGACTCATAGTATCTTATTTAATCCTGGAAGTTGGTGTCATTTTCACCATGGATTTTACTTGTGACTACACAGTATATAAAACCCCATTCTCTAAAGAGAACAGAGAGCCACTTCCTTATGAATGGAAGCTTTGTGACTGGGAAGGCTAGAGCAAGAACCCTGAAGTCTCCACTGGCCAAGAGCTCTTCTGACTCATGAATTCTGCATTCTAAATAGATTTATTTTGCATAACTATGACCCAGTTTTTAATTTTGGAAATCAGTTTTATTAAATCACAAACACACAAGGCTTACAAGTCTTAATACATACCTTATTTACCTATTTTATGTCAGACATTTGGGGCATCATTTAGTGAAATGCATTAATTTCAATCTATCTTGAAAAAGGTCAATTGAAGTGTTTTTTTGGTTTTGTTTTGTGTTTTGGTACTAGGGGTTGAATCCAGGGGCATTTTACCATTGGGCTACATCCCTAGTCATTTTTAGAAATTATTTTAAATTTTATTTTGAGACAAGGTCTTGCTAAATTACTGAAGCTAGCCTCCAACTAGAGATCCTCTTGCCTCAGTCTCCTGAACCTCTGGGATTATAGGCATGAGTCACCATGCCAGGCAGGTAGCTGATCTAGTTAAAAAATCTGAATTTTTATTTTGAGAATTATAAACTTCAACCATATCCAAATATTTTATCAATCCCAAATGGAGATTACTCTTGTATCTCTTTTGATGGAGAGATAAAGCAGTTAAGGCTAGTCGATGTCTGGGGGTGAGGGTGGGTGATGGTTGGATAAGGTTTATTGAGTTTTAATTTTATGCTCAGCCTTCTCAAGATCTGCTGTTTTAATAGCCAGCCTGGTAGGCATTGTTCAGTTTGCTCAGGGAGTAGAAAACTGGTACAAAACCGATAGACCTGAAGAGTAGCAGTTCCAGAATGCAAACTAGAGTCAAGCTCTTTCTGGGACAGCGTTACTGTGGTGTCGAGCAGCAGCAATGACTGCCAGACACAGTCTAACCCACAGTAGGAACTCAATCCATATTTACAGTGTGAGGGATGGATGGATGCTAGCAAAATTCTCAGCAAGGTAAAATGTGCTAATAAGCCACAAGTGGTGAAATGAGGACTGGAAAATTTTGGGGAAAGAGTTTACTCCTTCCAGGTTCTGCGCCAAGAGCCTGGGAGGAGGCTGGTACCAAGTTCAACAAGTGCTGACTGAGCCCATAGACGTCAGTATGAAAAGGAGTAAGTGTTCCAGGCACCTCCCCTCCAGCCCCATTTGCTGAGTTGACAAGTTAATTACTCAGCTATCAGGAGATAACTTGGTAGCAGTAACACGTGTAACTGTGTAATTATCAGGGGTTCCAGTAGTCGCTGTGTAATTATCAAGTAGTTTTCATGAAACAACATGTGTTTGCTTGTAAATATACAATTAAGCGGTGTTGCCACCGTTAACTATGAAACAAAACCAGCATCTGGCACTTAAGGTACCAGCTGTGGGTCCCTACAATTAAACTTTTCTTTAAATAAGACTAACTTTCTAAAAGGTGCTGAGTCTCAAAACCTCACAGAAACACATCAGATACCACCAAGAATTCTCTGCTTTTGCCTAAAATGATGACTTCCCATTTTACTTCCCTACTTTAAGAAATCCTGTCTATTCCCTAGGGTCAAGTTCAAATGCTTGCTCTTTTCCTTGTATTTTGTAAATTACTTTAAACCAGATGTACATTTTGCCTCTCTCGACTCCCTAAACTTCATGTATCTCTTAAGACTTTGAACACATTATACCTTGCTGGGAATTTTGGCGATACCTACCCATCGGCCATGCCACCAATGTTTATTGAGTCCCTACTTTGTGCCACACCCTGTGCTAGGCAACGGGAGGGAATACAGTCATCAATAAAATAGCTATGCTCACAGATTTTACAATATAGAAGGAAAAACAAGTATAACAAATAATTACAAGTGCTTCTAAAAGAGGAAGTAAAGTTCTGTGGCTGTTAATTCTCTTATTTGCCTAAGTTACTGGAAGGTGGTAGTTCTAAGTCTTATTTCCTCACTTACTCAGTTCTTATTTATTTAGCACATATTTTGTGCTCTTTGTTGTGTTGAGTGCTATGGATTTTAGAATAAACAAGAAAGACATTGCTTCTGCTTGTATAAACTCTCAAGGGCCTGGCATTCAGCAAGTACTCTGAGTACATTTGTTCTTGCCAATGACATCAGCTAACAACCCTAATAAAAATTTATTAATATGCTTATCTTTATGTTGTCCAGGAGAATCAAGTGATGTACATTATGACTATGGTCATAGAATTTAGTTATTCTTTCTGGTTGTATAAGATATTGCCCAGATATAAAAAGTTAGATTTATAATTTGCTAATGTATTTTCTTAATATCTTCTTACTTATTATTTATGAAAATCTTGGAAGAAAGTTTGGAAAATGGACAAAATTGCAAAGATCAAAATAATCACACAGAATTCTTCCGTTTTGTGGAGACTGTTAACATACTTCTAAAAAAAGGTAAATAGTTTGTTCTTCCTTCTATCATTTAGCAGTAAAGCACAAACATTTCCCTATGTCATTAAAAAATCATTTCTTTTCATTCCCCATACTGTGACTAGAAAAGTCTTTTATATGCAAATTCAAGTGTGTTGGTCCTATTCTCATAACTGTCCATGGGTCTCTGTTGCTCTTGCTGGAAAGTCATGGCCTGCACCCAGCCTATGAATGACATCCCCTGCCCCTCCAGCCCTTCCCTACCAACCAAGCTCATAGCCTCTACTTGCTCTCAACAGGCTGCATTTCATTTTGTTCTTCCACTGGCAAGGCTTCAACCCTCCATAAGAGCTTTGAACATACTGGAGCACTTTCCCTTTTATGTGTAAAGGACAATGCTGATGTTCTCCTCCATCCCCTGGAAGCCTTTCCTGTCCATTTTTTGCACTTTTTCCTTCTGTGGGCTTCAACCCATCTAGCACCTCCAGCTCTTTGGTCACTGTAGCCATTTTTGCTGGAAGAAAGGTGTCTGAGTTTTTAAACCTCTGCCCCACGGCCCTTTAACCAACGGCCCTAAGTGAAGAGTTTGAAAGACCAGCCACCATTCCAGAACTCAAGACAATTCTGAAGCAAGGCACACAGTCTAGAGTTCCACGGAAGGATCTGGCTGAAACTACTCTGTACCACTTTGCCTGAGACCACACTGCTGCTTGGCTTACCCCTTCTCCGCCCCTTCCCCAACCATAAAGCATCTCTCTACATTGTCTCTAGTCTAGAAATCTGTGTTTCAGAGCCTGCCTTAAGGAACCTTGTCTAAGATACCTAGAGCATTTTCATTATTTAACAAGTCACAGTTCACATATCATTTCTTAATAATTCCTGACTATTCAAAGTTCTCTCCCCAACCTGAATGATGAAAAATATCTCTTATGCAGTATATCCTAAGGCAATTTTACATGTGTTGGTGTGTATTGTTGATGATAAGCCACATAAAGCAAGGACCCTGAGTGTTTGACTTCTCATTGTGTCCCCAGTGCTGGGCATAGTAAGACAAGAACCATCAATAAAAATTTATTAAATGATGGATAAAGTTTAGATACTCTATGTATGATAAACCTGTTATAATAACCCATGAAAATTGCATTATTCAAATCCAAACTACTGAGCCTCTCCTATATAGCACTGATGTGGTAAATGTAAGTTTTCATATTGTCTTATTCATAGTAGGTGCTCAATAAATACTTGTGAAATGAATTAATAAATACATTGAATATGTGATATATAAATCAGTTGTATATGGAAGACTATAATCTAATTGAAGAGAATAAAACATAGTATGGGAAAAAGAATAACAACAAGAAACCAGGTCCTTAGATTGATACACCTTAAGTTGTAAGATCCCATAGAGACATTTTAGGGTATTTTGTTTCCTGAGGCTCATCAAGTAAAATTAACATTTTAAATTGGAAGATGAAAGTGTTCTCTTGTATAGACTAGTTTTTAATTTAGAGTTCCCTACTCCAAATTCTGCCCCTTCTCCAAGGTTATACAAATGAATTCTTGCTCTGCACCATTCACAATATTACAGAATGAATTTCCCTTTAAGAGCTCCAATTCCTGAAATTTTGGTTGGTTTTCATAGATGAGGGAATCAACACCTTTAGTGTACTGAGATCAAACTGGACTGAACTGCAAGTATCGAAGAATAAATTCTAAGCAAACTCTTGCTGAAACTCTTTTTCTGAAATATTAAGCATGTGAGGAAAAGATGACATTTGCCCAGCTGAATAACTAACAATTGCTTTGATTTATGCTTTATTGTGAATTTTCTGATATGATTTATATTAGGATTTGACAATGCATACCTCAGTCATATCAACAAAAAGTTATTGTGCATATGCCAAATGCAACAAGCACCTCACTGTGCTAGCCTAGATAGAGAAGCAGAGAAATCTCAAATACTGTCATACACTCCATACATGGACCAATTCCAATATGCACGTTTTTAGCCACTACCTCACTAACTTGACTGACCCCAACCAAATGATGTTTGGCAGCATTTGTTACTTCCTTTGGAATCTTGTACAGATTTCTGCAAAGTTCCATATTAGATAGCTAAGAGGAAGGACTCCAGAGCCACACTGCCTGGGTTCAAATCCCACTACTACTATTTATTGTCACAGTTCAGAGGCAAATTGCTTAATCTTCACTTACTTCTATGTTCTTGGGAGAGTCACCTACATTTTTCCTCATCTTAAAGTTGAAGAAAATAGTAACAACTGAAAAAACTTTCCTTGTAAGAACTAAATAAAATCAGTACAGTACTTACTATAGAAAATATATTTTATATATATATATATAAATTGCTTATTGTATAATAAATCTTTAAATTTTAAAATTATTTATTATTTCACTTTTCATTCACATTTGTGAGATCCTAGAGAAATTCCTTAATGTGTTTGAATTCTACTTTCCCTATTTTTCAGATGGGCCTCATTGGCAAAGTCTACCTAGTGTTTTGTGAAGATTAAATGAGATAATGCAGGACAAAATCACCTTGCTAACCACACAGCATATGGTTTTGTACATATGAAACATTAAAAAATATTTATTGTATATATAACTGAAGGAATTGAATGAAAAGACAATAGTTATTGTGTTCTCTTCATGACATATGCATTGATTTATTTCATAAAAGTTACTGAGTATTATCTAGGTTCCAGGTACTCTATTAGATCATAAAGGATGTTGGGATGAACACAATAGTCTCTCATGGAGATTTGCAATCTGATGATAGACAGAAATCAGTCATATGTGTGAGAGTTAGACATTACTAAAATAGTCAAGCAATTTATTATTATTGCAATGTGTGCTACCAACCCTACAAAAGCAGGAAGTATGACTACTGGATTTGTTCACTACATTTCTCTCACTTTACAGATAAAGAAAGATTAGGGCCAGAGAATTGAGAGTGAGCCAAAGTTGGAGCAATAATTTTTGACATTGAACTCCATGTTGGGGGAAGTAGATTGATGGCAAATTATTGAACCTTATAAGTCAGAGTTAAATTCTATTCTTTAAGTCAAAAGTGTAGGGTTTAGTAATATATAAAAGAGTGGAAAAATAACCTCAAATAAAAATAATCATGGTTTCTAATTGTTGACCACCTTCCACATATTGAGCATTTAATCTCCATCATTTTATTCAAACCTCACAACAACCTGCATTTAAATATTATTGAAACTAAATCTTAAAGGGACTTCGATTGATTTGCCACAAGATCATACAGCCAGAAAGTAAGGGAGTACCATCGCTTGGGGATATTTATGCTCAAATCTTACTCTCAGAATGTGCAATCTTATAGATCTTCAGGTTTCAGTATCAGCTTCTGAGTTTCTGGCTGATAAAAACTGTGTTTATGTGTGTGTGTGTGTGTGTCCATTGCTTAATTTTGTTCCCTCAAGTGAAAACACACTTAACCATGGGGATAAAAGAGAAAAAGGAAAAAAGAGAGAGCAAGAGAATGAGAAAGGGGGGGGGAGAGAGAGAGAGAGAGAGAGAGAGGAGAGAGAGAGAGAAAGGAGAAAGGATTTGGATACCAGAGTATATTGCACATCACAGAGAAATTGGGTAGTGAATAGAAAATGGTTCTTGTTCTCTTTCTCTGAAATTCCTTGCTTTTTCCAGCCAGCTTCAAATTAGTAGACAATGGGAAATATATAATATATTGAATGGAATCCCCAACACAGTTATTATTCACGAATAACATCCTCTTGAGGAGACCATTCAATTTTCTGAGCCCTATTTCTGGATGGTGCTGGTAATATGGGATACCACATGTCAGGGAGAGATTCCCTGGTCACTCACACTTGGAATTTTCTGAACAAGCATGAAAGAGAACCTTTATTCTGAAGAGAACTTCAATTCAACTATGTAGAAGGAACAGATAAATAAGATATCCATTTATGGAGTGAGGGGCTGAGCACTATGACAAGCTTTTGCATACATATTCCTTCACCTTAGTTTCTCGGTGGTCCAATAGATCCCCATTTTACAGATGAGAAAACAGAAACACAGAAAGGAAGTGAATGGTCGAAACAAGCTGGCATTCAGTTCCTAAAAGGTGGGGCTGGGAATCAAACCTAGATCTGAGTGACTGCCAGTCTAGCCTTTTTTCTATTGGACCACATTCAATAAATAGTTGGTTCATAAGAAATGAAGGAAGGAAAGAAGGAAGGAAGGAATGAAAACAAATCTGACCCTCTGGCAAGTTATATTTTATTTGTCCTTAGGTCTATGGTTTTGTTTTAGCCTTAAATTTCACACTGATCAGCTGTTCCACTAATACACACAGATTTTAAATCCTCCTAGAATGTGGACTTATTCAGTGACTGCATCATTAAAAGGACATGGGGGAGGGAGGGAGGAGTGGAGTTCTCCAAGATCCATTACCATGTGCAAACTGCTCTTTCCCTGTCCCTCTCTTGAAATATCACCTCCCATTCAGTTTTATGCTATCACAGTAGCAATAAAGCAGCTCTCTGCAAGATACATGGAAAATACATCATTCTTTACTAGGGTAAAATACGGGCTAAAAGGAAGAGGCATCATATGATAACTTGAAGCTCAGAGAGAAAACAACAACATATATGTGGTAATAATACATGTACGCATTCTTTGGGGGGGGGATTGGGGTACTTGACCACTGAGCCACATCCCCAGCCCTATTTTTTGTGTTTTATTTAGAGACAGTGTCTTACTGAGTTGCTTAGCTCCTCACTTTTGCTGAGACTGGCTTTGAACTCTCAATTCTCCTGTCTCAGCCTCCCAAAGTGTGGGATTACAACGTGTACACATTTTTATACATAAACATTTAAGTGATCATGCCAGCTTTTAAATAGGAGAATATAATAAAAATTGGTTTCCCTATTAGATAAATTAGTTTATGGAAGAGATAAACAAAACCAAACAAACAATAATCAACCTAAATCAAACCCCTAAAACAAACCTAAATCAAGCACAATTATTTCACATCTTTTCCTTCCTTCCTTCCTTCCTTCCTTCCTTCCTTCCTTCCTTCTCTTTCTTTTTTTCTTCCTTCCTTCCTTCTCTTTCTTTTTTCCTTCCTTCCTTCCTTCCTTCCTTCCTTCCTTCCTTCCTTCCTTCCTTCCTTCCTTCCTTCCTTCCTGGCAGTACTGGGGATTGAACCCAGGGTCTTATCCATGCTAGACACATGCTCTACCACTGAGCTATGTCCAGCCCCACAATAATTGTTTTAATAATGAGAATCATTCAGAATCTGAGAGGATTGCACATACAAGAGAAGGATTTAAGGTTGAAGTAAAATGATTAAAAGCTCTTATAACCATGCACATGATTATTATGTATTCTAGAAATGAGGGATACATGGTAAATCATTTACCAATAACAAAATAATTGCTATTGTGTATAATCTTTCTACCCCAACATTCCTGAGTCAGCTGAGGAAAGAAGTTCTAGGAAGAGGGTTCCAGAGGAGCTGAGGTGAGAGGAAGTGATTTCATCCTGTTGCTTTTACTCCTTGTGGGTAGAGTAGATGCCTCTTTCACTTACCTGCTTATCAGGTCTGATCTGCTGTATCTGAAGCTGAATTCAGAACCTAAGTGCCTATCCTGTTTCATTTCCTAGGAAGAATCACACAGAATCCTCATATGACAATGTCCTGGAGAAGGGGATTCCTATTTCAATGAGCATGCAGTATAGTGCAGATTGGTGGTTCACAAGTGTTAACATGCCTCAGAATCTCCTGGAAGACTTGTTAAAACACAGACTGACCATGCGGAGTTTCTAAGTCAGCAAGTCTGGGTAGGGCTCAGATTTAATGTTCAAATAAGTTCCCACATGGTACTGATACTAGTGGTCTGGTAACCCCACTTCAAAATCCCCCAGTGTAGAGTTTAATTAAGATCACAGGCTCTAACATTAGACTGGACTCCTATCCCAACTCTTCCAGTTGCATGACTCAGAAAATTACTTTATTCTTCTCAACCTCAGTGTCCTCTGCCATAAAATGGCCAAACTCAAAGAATTATTGCATTCAAATTTCTCATCACCATGTGTTTTGTAAAACTTAGCTAATTTTTAACAGTTTCCTTATCTTCCCCTACAAAACCTTGCCTGTGAGCTATTTTAAGCAGATAGCAGCTGGAGAGGAAGGAAGGGCAAAGACTAGCAAGCACCAACGTTTGGTAACAAATATGATTTATATTTAGGTCATGCTGAGTAATCAGATTTTATTGCACTTTGGTGATGTGCAGTCTGTTTAAGAATCATCAGAGAGAAAGGCTAAAGATGTATGTATATATGTATGTATATATATGTATGTATATATTACTTATATATGATACATATATAATACTTACATATATAATATTTATGTCATCAGAAATATATATATCATCAGAAATTTGGACTCAACATGTTTCAGGAATGCTCTGGAGTTTGAATTTTTAAAAAGCTCTCCCAGGGGCTGGGATTGTGGCTCAGTGGTAAAGCGCTTGCCTTGCATGCGTGAGGCACTGGGTTCGATCCTCAGCACCACATAAAAATAAATAAATAAAGATATTGTGTCCAATATCTTATTTAAAAAAAAAAAAAAAAAAAAGCTCTCCCAGACAATTCCAATGTATCTTCATGTGTACAAGCCACTGGTGGCCATTGGGTTGCCTTCTTGTTATCCAGCTTCTAAGTCATTGTTCTCAGCTTCAGTTGAACAACAGAACCATCTGGAAAATTCCAGAAATCTTGTTGGCCAGGCTACCCTCCAGACCAATTACATCGGAATTTCTGTGGGTTGGGTTCTGACATCGGGTTTTTTGTTTTATTTTTGAATAAATCCCTTTAGTTACTACATGCAGCCAAATTTGAGAATCATCGTTCTAAGGAGAGGATAATTTTAGTGGATGGAGGTGAATTGACAAAATGTAAATTTTAAATACAGAGCACTGTTGTGTAGGCAAACCTGATCTTGGTAACAGAGCTCTTCAGGAAGGATTGTAAAGACATTAGTAGTTTATGAATGCATTAGCCATTCAGAGGTGGGAGAAAAACAGAAAGATTAGCCCCTAAATTGTGTCTTTGAATTTTTTGTTGGGGCAGCTTTCGGCTCCTCTGCATCTCAAATGAGGGGTTATTTCATGTTTGTTAGGTATACTTCCTTTATTATGAAATAGGAGAAAACTTCTGTTTTTTGCCTGTAAAGGGCCAGATATTTAAGTCTCCTCTTATCCACAAGACCCCCAGTGGGGGATAGTATTCTAAGACCCCCAGTGAGGGATAATACAGAACCAAATATATATTATGTTTTGTCCTACATATACATACTAGTGGTAAAGTTTACCTTACATATTGGGCATAGAAATAGACTTTCAATAATAATTAGTAATAAAATAGAGAAATTACATTAAAAACATAATAAAGTTATAGGAATGTGGTCTCTCTCTTTCTCAAGATATCTTATTGTACTGTACCAATTGTGTTCGGGGGTGACTGAAACTGCAGAAAATGAAATTGTGGATCAGGAATAGTTATTGTATTGTGCTAAGAATTTTCATATGGAACATAATTAGAGTCTAAAAATATCATTAATGTTAAATAAATATTCTCTTCCTCACTTTGCAGATAAAACAAACTCCATTATCTACCATGATGGTAACTTGCCCCTAGCACTCAAGTATGTGTGGTTATAACCAGGCCCCATATGTACAACTGCACAGTGATAGCTTCTTTAAAAATGACCTTAATTTTTATACCTAAAATCCCTCTTAAATATTTGCAAAATGTTTCTCAATGAGATGGGATTAAATCCGAATGTTAATAGAAGAGATGAGAGGATGCATTTTCGACCACAGACAGGAAATCAAGTCTCTTCTCTGTCCCCAGGAAGAGATTAAGAAGCATCAGCACAAATGTCCTTTGGTAGCTCAGCTCACTGTGAGTCTGAGAAAGAAATAGTTCTGAAAAGAATATAGCTTTTATTAAATTGATTTGCTTACTTCCTTAGATATTTGATTGCCCTCAAAGTTTTCCATCATCTCCTCACCATTTACAATATTGGACATAAAAGTAAAAAATTTTATTGAACAATAAAAATGCTCTAATAAAATAAAGGTGGTAAATCCTTCCAAGTGGCAGCACAGAAGTCCTTCCATGCAAGCCAAGAGAATGGGCCTGAGTCAGGAAATGCAATCCTAGCTAAAGGCTAATACTGAGTTTTACTTGTAACAAAGAAAACAAATACAAAATCCCTGCATATTTAGATCTACAGAAGAGACAAAAAACGCTTTCTGTGAGGGATGATTCAAGGCCCTGGTATGTACAAAACAGGCCACAGTATTTCCACTTATGCATGTCCTGCATCGACACTGAACATTTAAAGCCATCTCAAATCATTTTGGTAGAGGGATTTATGGTATTGGAAAGCAAGTTGATTAAATGAGCCTCTGCAAATATACTTGGTGTATACTTACCTGTCATAGACAATGGAACTGTTTTAAGAGGGTTTCCAGATTCATCCCAGTCTCTTTGACATTTTCCTTTAATAATAACAGCTTGAAAAATAAGATGTTTAGCTAAGGCTGCTAATTCTTTGAAACTCTAATCATTTAAGCTGTCTAGTCTTGTACAGGGTAATTATTTCTATCCATTATCCATCATGCTAAGAAATGACAGCTCAGGGACAAGGAGGCTTTCCAAGCAAATGCTTTAAGACAGTGTTTTAGTTTGCCGGCACTAGCCAATGTTAATTAAATTATGTAAACAATGACTCATGGTATAAATAATGGTACGGAGAAGCTTAAAAGAAAACAGTTCAGTATCTTTAAAACTATTTGTTCTTCCAAGACAAAATAGAAGGGGTCTTTCTTGTTTTGCCTTTGTGTTTATATTCCCGAAAATTTGGTGGTTGTCAAAATGCTTTGTCTTGGATTTGCAGAAGAGAATGGACATTTCTTTATTCTGGACTAGAGACACATTTTTTTTAAAGAGAGATAAATAAGCTCTTTTAGGAGTCACAGGACTGTGAATCAAGTCCCTAGTCATTTTCTAAGTGGGAAGCAAACCTCAATGGATGGGATTTTCACTATTATTAGTGTAACCATCAATATTTATCTAATGCACATTATTGTTGAGTGTAAATGTCAATATTTCTTTAATATCATTATTTTTGACGAGTGTCTGAAAAGTTTTAGAATGTTAAGATTTTTTTGAAATTTTTATCCTGTAATATGGATAACAATATCAGAACCAGTGGCATATATTAAAATGCATAGTCATCATGCTTTACCTATTAACCACCTTCCCTACTCTGAAGGGAAACTATCTGACAGACCACTTATGCCTTTTACTGCGTTATAAAGCCAAAACATTTCAGCCACCTAGAAATTAAAAAAATCTGCAGTGCTGAATTAACACCTACAAGTAGAAAGAAGATTCTGGGTCACTCTTGCCTTCTATGGATTTCCCTTTTCCTTTTCCATGCATGGTAGAGCCATAGGGAGAATTAATGCCCACAAACATACCTTTACCATGAGAATATGCCCTCCTAATTTAGGGGAGTCTGGTAAATTAACCTGGAGCTCCTTGAGGAGGTTGAAGACCATGTCTCATTCAGATTTGTATGGGCCACAGAGCCTACAGGGGTGCTTCTTAGGGCCTTAGTGGTAATGCTTGTGTAGCAGCTGCTATAGTTTGAGGAGATAAGAGATCACCATAGGACTCAAACATGTCCACAAGGGAGAGGAGAGTATGTGCAAGATCATATTGTTTGATCACCCAATAAATGTGGAAAAAATATATTCTAAAGGAGGAGAAAACCAAGACCTTGCATTGGTCAGGGATTGAGAGTAAATTCAGCCTTCTTCTGCCCTTTTTTCTATTCAGACCCTTATGGATTGGATGAGGTCACTCACCTTGGGTAGGGCCAGCTGCTTTACTCAGTCCACAAATTCAATTGCTCATCTTTGTTGGAAACACCCTCACTGAACACATCAGAAATAATGTTAGCCAGATATCTGGGCATCTTGTGTCCTAGACGAGTTGACACATGAACTTAACCTTCAAACTTGGTGTTGGAGAAGAGAAGTATTTCACATTTATTATTCAGCTTTTCCATTAATCCAACCCTCATCAATTCCTAAATGAATTTTAGCTTTCTATAATTCTAATAAAAATGTATAAGTAATAAGTAAACAAAGACAAATAAATAAATAGCTGTAGGGTATGGTATGAGCAGCAACTACTGCAGTGACTGAGTATACCAGTGGCTGCAGCAATTTTGGAAGAAAGAGCTAAGGACATGACATACTGAAAACCACCACTTGAATTTAACTCTATTAGATCCTCCTTGCATTAAGGGGTATAGTATGTGAAAGATCAGCCAGGCTTTTTTTCTCCTTATGATAGCATTATTAAATGAAATAAATGCCATAAACTGGTATAGCAAGATTTTAGCTAGGCATTAGCTGGTATTTTAAAATCATCTTATGGATAACATGGACAAATGTGCCTTAGTGTTTGAGTTATTTACTTAAGGTAAAAGGCCTCTGTTTTCAAAAGTATTTCTGCATTGAACTGAGGAGATGCATGGGAAAGAGCTTACTTAATCCAAAGAAAGAGGGTCATGTAATACAGACCCTTTTTTAATGACAGGAGAGCAGAATCAAAGCATAAATGATATCTTAAGAATTTTGTCAAATGGAGAGATGGCCCAAAGCAGAAAATGACAGTCAATTCTCTGGTCAAGTCAGACACAAAATGTTCTCTTAAGCTGGACCATTGGACCGAAGCTAACATGATGAATGAGGTGTAAGGAAAAAGTGTTTATTATTTTGAACACATGAGATGGAATAATGATAATAATGACATGTTCAAACAGAATAAAATGGATTGCACTGATAATATTGTTATTTCTTACACATTAAGTTGAATTTACTTTTCACATAAAATAAATTACATCAAGTTGTTTTTTAAATTCTTGAGAGACTAGCATTTTCTGGGACAAAAATGGGATAGATGAAAATTTTGAATGCTCGATACATGGAAATCAGCTGCTTAATATTGCCTGTTTTGTCACTATTGCTTTAATTATTTTTCAGCCTTTTTTGTTTGTGCTTCAGTTTGGATAAGTTCTATTGTTATACCTCTAAGCTTAACTGTTCTTTTACTTTGCAAAGCCTATAGTTCTGTGAACCTTTTAAAATTTTGATTTGTATCAATTCTTAACTGTACAGATTTTAAAATGTATATTCCACTTCTCTCTATGTTATGTTCAATATTTCTTTTAGATCTTTGTTCATATTCATAATTAACATTCTGAAATCCCTATGTGCTGATTTCATAGGTTCTTACATTTCTGGTTCTGTTTCTATTGACTGTTTTTTCCCTCCTCTTTACTATGAGTCAACTTTTCCTTCTTTATATGTACTATGATTTTTAAATTGGAGCTGAATTTATACACATAGTATTGTTTAATGTGTAGCCTTTATTGTTATACTTTAAAGGTTGCTGCATTTGGTTTAGCCAGTTCATTAAGTTTAGACTGAATACAGAGGCATGATTCTTCTAAGATTCTCAGTGAGTGCCTCAGGTATTCAACAAAGTTCCTCCACTCTGGCTGGTTATAACCTGAAGGTCTCCAGCCCTGTGTTGGATCTGGAAATTATTCACCTTACAGCATGGTGATAATTGTTCTTTCTGTGGTAGCTATTCTTTATCTGGCCTCATATATTTTCATACTATGAATGTTCAGCTTTATTTTCAGACAGACTAAAGGCGATGCCATGCAGATTTTTAGATTTCCCCTCTTTATAGTTCCTTCTCTTCTATTACTTTTTTATGGGTTCTTTTTAGTTACACATGACAGTAGAATCCATTTTGACATAATTATAAAATCATGGAATATATGTTGCTCTCATTCAGTCCCCAGTAGCTCTTTTTCCCCTCCCACTTCCTCATTCCCTTTTCCCCTTCCCTCTACTCTACTGATTTCTGCCTTTTAGCCATAGTTATTTTAAAAATTAATTTATTGAAAGCTACATGCAGTTCAATCTCACAAATTTTGTTTTCTGTCTCCTCCTTTTTGAGAAACCAGTGTTCTTCCTATGGTCTACCTTTCTATAAAGTGATCCAGAAAGATCCAGGCAGACTATTTGATGAGTACAGGACTTCTTTGCTTGTTATTCTATATCAAAGACCACCTTCCTGTGCTATATGGTGCTCCATGTCAGGAAATAGTGGTTCACATTGATTATCTAGTTTTCTAGTCTGATGCTGTAAGAAGGAAGTCTGGTATCAGATATTTCATTACAGCTATAAGCAAAGTTGATGGTGTGAGTTTTAACCTCTTATCTTGATGTTATTTTTCAATGTTCACATTCTTGAAAGGCAAATCTATTTTTAAAATAAGGTATGGGACTTCCAGTTTCCAGTCCAACATATATGAAGCTGAAAGATGTCGTTCTACACTAACAAGTAAAAAGCTGAACTTAAAAGTCAACTCTTAGACCCATCAGAGTTTTGGCCATGGGGAAACACTACCCCTCAAATTGGAACAAGCAATGAGAATTATAGCATGCTGGAGCAGAACCCCATGAGCACAAGCCTCTGTGGGAACTAGTGCCAAGATGGGAAAAACTGAACCCAAACTGACAAATTGCTGAAGGCTCAGCATTGACAAGTCTGAGTAATACAAAATTCCAGGGGTCCCTGCCATTGAGGACCCTCACACTTCTCTTATTTTTACTCCTGGAGTTTTATTAGGTTCTCATAATGAATATAAAAGGAAAAATCTCTTGGTGCTTCTGGTAGGGAAGAGGAAAAGGAACTATTTTGAAATATACCAGAACTTTCTGTTCTTGTCAATAAGGTTTGATCTTAGAGGAAACTTATCTAGAGTTTAACCTTCTGGTTTTTTATTTTTTTTTCAGAATCTAACTGCTTTGGGAGGAGGGAAATATTCAACTTTAGCCCCCTCTAGCCATCCTGCCCCACCAAAGTGGGGTTGAGAGGGTACTGAGAAGCATTTATAATGTTCAGAGTCCACATATATGGGCTCGCTAAAACAATTATGCATAGGGCTATACAATGCTTTACCTCCCCTCAACACTATTACTTTATTACTAAAGGCTTTCAGTAATATAGTAATTACAGAACATTCTTTTACCCAGTACATTATGCCCAACTGTCAGTAAAATTATGAGTCATACTAAAAGGCAAAAACACAGTCTGAAGAGACAGAGCAAGCATCAGAATCAGACTCAGTCATGGAAGGAATATTGGATTTATCAGGTTGATAGTTTAAAGCTACAACAATTTGAGTCCTAAGGACTTTAATGAATAAAATAAATAGTATGTAAGATCAGATAGGCAATGCAAGTAAACACACTGGAACTTTTTAAAAGAAGCTAGGGTAAATATTCAATATCAAAAATGCTATGACAGAAATGAAGAATGCCTTTAATGGAATTATTGGTACATTATATATGGCTGAAGAAAGGATTTTGGAACTTGAAAATATCTCAGTAATAGCCACCCATACTGAAAAGCAAAAAAAAAAAAAAAAAAAAGAAAGTGACAAAGATTTAAAAAATTTGAATATTAAGAACTTTGGGATAAATACAAAAGTGTATTATAAATGTAATGAAAATATCAGAAGAGACAAATATTTGGAATATTGAATATAAAGAAAATATAGTAGGCATGTGCTGTATAATGACATTTTGGTCAGTGATGGCCTGCATATGTGATGGTGGTTCTATAAGATTATAATGAAGCTGAAATATTACTATTACCTAGTAATGTCATAGCTGTTATTGTATCACAGCACCATGTATTACTCACACGTTTGTGGTGAGGCTGGTTGGTATAAACAAACTACTCTTCAGCCAGTCATATAAAAGTACACAATACCAGAGCTGGGATTGTATGTAGCTCATTGGTAGAGCACTTGCCTGGCATGCGTGAGGCCCTGGGTTTGATCCTCTGCACCACATACAAAGCAATAAAATACATTGTGTCCATCTACAACTAAAAAAATATTTAAAAAAATTTTTTAAAAAGTATACAATACCATTATGTATAGCATCTAATAATTGATAACAATAATAATGAATGACTATGTTACATGTTTATGCATTTATTATGATATCATTTAAATTATTATTTTAGAGTATACTTTTTATTTATAAAAAATTTACTATAAAACAATATTCCATGTTACAACTGCAATAACCTCATACATCTCAGGTTTACACTGTCTCTTGATAGAATCAAGAGGTTATATCAAGTGACTGACCTATGCTACACAGGTTTATGCAAGTACACTATATGAGGTTCAGACAAAAATGAAATTCCCTAAAGATGTATTTATCAGAACATGTCCTCATAATTAAGTGACACGTGTCTGTATTTGAAATAATAATCACTGAAAATTTCCCCAATTAATTAATGTCAGATACCAAGTCATATATTAAGGATGCTCAGAGGATACCAGGAAAACTAATATCCTAAAATTTGCACTTAAGCATATCATTTTCAAACTATAGAAAACCAAAGATAAAGAAAAAAGGCTCCAAAGAGGTCAGAGGAAAAATACCCTACCTATAGAGAAGCAAAAGTAAGAATTATTTCTAATTCCTCTTCAAAAATCATGGAAGAAGAGAATGTAAACTACTTAAAGTCAAGAGAGAGAGAGAAAGAGAGAGAACCAATTTAGAATCCTATACCATATGAAATTATCCTTTAAGTGAAGAGAAATGAAGACTTTCTCAGATAGGCAAAAATTGAGGGAATTTGTTGTCAGGAGACATGTCTTGCAAGAAATGTTTAAAGTAATTCTCCCAGCACTTAGGGAGATTGAGACAGGAGAATCCCAAGTTCAAAGCCAGCCTCAGCAATGGCGAGGCTCTAAGCAACTCAGGGAGACCCTGTCTCTACATAAAACACAAAATAGGGCTGGGGATGTGGCTTAGTGCTCGGGTGTCCTTGAGTTCAATCTCCAGTACCAAAAAAAAAAAAGAAAGAAATTCAATGCCATAAACTTAGCTCTAAATAAAGAATATCTGAGAAGGAATATGGAAAGGTAAACTAAAAGCACATATTTCTTGATTTGTGTAACAGTCAACAGTTTCTTGAAAATAATAATAGCAACAATGTATTAAATTGTGTATGCACTTATCATAAGTAAAATTAATTATAACAATAATATAAGGGATAAAATGCATAGATTAGAATTATTTGTTATTATAAGGTACTAATATTACCTATGATATGGTATGATGTTATCTGAGAGTGAACATGAGCTAGTTAAAAATGTATAATTCTAATTCCAAGGTAACCACTAAAAGGGGTGGAGAAAATATAACTGGTATGCTAGTAAAGAAGAAAAACTGTAATTATATAAAACTCAATTAAAATTACAGAAGGCAGAAAAAGAAAGACAAAAGCAGGAACAAAAAATAAGGGTAAAGAATAGAAAACAGTAATAAATATGGTAAATATTAATCCAACTATATCAATAATTACATTGAATGCTGATAGTTCAAATGCACCAATTAGAAGACAGAAAATGTTAGAGTGGATCAAGAAACAAAATCCAACAACATGTTCTCTACAAGAAACTCACTTTACTTATGACACAGTGAATGGATGCAGAAAGATAAGGAATGCTAACACTAATCAAAATAAAGCAGGCGTTTTAGTCAGCTCTTTTGCTGCTGTGACTAAAAGATCTGACCAGAACAATTGTAGAGGAGAAAAAGTTTATTTAGGGGCTCATGGATTCAGATGTCTCAATCCATAGAGAACAGACTTCATTCCTCCTGGCTCAGGGTGAAGCTGAACATCATGGAGGAAGAGTGCAGCATAGGAAAGCAGCTCACATGGTGATCCGAGAGCAGAGAGAGATCTCCACTTGCCAGATACAAATATATATCTCCAAGCCAAGCCCCCAGTGCCCCACTTGTCCAGCCACATCCCACATGCCTTCAGTCACTACTCATTAATCCCATCAGGTGATTAATTCACTGATTGGGTTAAGGTTCTCATGAGCCAATTATTTCTTTCCTGAACCTTCTTGCATTGTCTCACATAAGAGCTTTTGGAATCACCTCACATCCAAACCATAGCAGCAGGAGTAGCTATATTAATTTCACATGGAGCAAACTGCAGATCAAGGAAAGTTATTAGGGTTAAAGAGGGATATTCTTTAATGATCAAGGAGTCCATTCTCTAAGAAGACCTAATCCTTAATTTTCATGCACCTAACAACAGAGCCTCAAAAACTGATAGAATTGCAAGAAAAAAATAGCTGAATTCACTATTACAGATGGTGACTTAAACATCCCTATCAGAAACGAACAGATTCATCAGGCAGAAACTCAGTAAGGATATAATTGAACTTAGCAACACCATCAATCAAGTGGGTGTAATTGACATCTATGGAATACTTCATCGAACAACTGCAAAACTTACTTTATTCTCAGGATTACATGGAATATTCACCAAGACAGACCATTTGTGTGTAGAACACATCTGAACACATTAAAAGAAATAGAAACTGTGCAAAATATATACTCAAAGCACAGGGGAATTAAACTAGAAATCAGTAACAGGAAGATAGCTTGTACTATCCCCCTATCCCCCAAAAAACACTTGGCAATTGAACAATACATTTTAAAATAACACATTGATAAAAGAAAAAATTTCAAAAGAAATTTCATAATATTTTTCACTAAATGAAAATAAAAACACAACTTATCAAAAAATTTGTGGAATGTAGCAAAAACAATTCTTAGAAGGAAATGTGTAGTATTTAATGCATATATTAGAAAAGAGTAACGATCTAAAATCAATTATTTTCATTGTAGGAAACTGGAAAAAGAAGAACAAATTGAATCTGAAGTAAGCAAAAGAAATGAAGCCATAAAATTGGAGCAGAATTAAATGAAATTGAAAACAGGCAATCAATAGATAAAACTATTAGAGCCAAAAATTGTTTTTTGAAAAGATCCATAAAACTGATAAGTTGTTAGCCAGGATTAGTAAGCAAAAAAGAGAGTGGATATTAATTACTAATATCATTTCTATAGATCTCTCATTCATTAAAGAATATAAAGACTATGAACAAATGTAGACCTATAAATTTAATAAATTAGATGAAAGAGATCAATTCTTTAAAAAGCACAAATCTGTCAAAATTCTCACACGAAAAGATCATGCATATATTCTAAATTGTAATTGAGTCAATAATAACTTCTATACTGCAAGTGTGAGGGTCAGATGGTTTTGCTGGTGAATTCCAAAAACTCAAAACTAAAATTTAAGGATGAAATTATACCAGTTCTGTACTATCTCTTTCAAATGATTGAAACAGAGGGAATGTTTTCTAATTGATTTCATGAAGCAATCATTACCCTAACACCAAAGCCAGATAAAGATATTATAAGAAAAATATAGACCAATATCTCCTATGAATATAGATGAAAAACCATCAATAAAATAGTGAAAATTGAATCCATTACTTCAACTAAACAATTGTACACCACACCACTTAGTTATGTATGGCTGATTCAATATTCAAAAGTCAATTAATGTAATCCATTACATCAACAGGATTAAGAAAAAATATCACACGGTCATATCAATAGATGAAGAAAAAGCATTTGGCAAACTTCGACACTCATTTATAATAAAAAGAAAACTTGACAAACTAGGAATAGAGGGAAACTTCTTCAACTTGATAAAGAATGTCTACAAAAACATGCATTTTATATTATACATAAAAATGAGAAGCCTAAATATTTCCCTCTAAGATCAGAAACAGGGCAAGCATGTTTCTTCCCGCCACTCAGTTTCAGTATCATACTGGAGGTCCTAGCTATGCAATGAGACAAGAAAAGGAAATAAAAGGCATATAGTTTGAGGAAGAATAAATAAACATTGCCTCTTTTCAAAGATGAAATGATCATCTATGTAAAAAATCCAAAAGAACTGACAAAATAATTGGAATTAATGAGTTTATAGCAGAGTTGCAGGATATAAAGTCTGTACAAAAAAGTCCTTCACTATGCAAATGAGCAATGATCAATATACCATTTACATTGGCACCTTGAAACATGAAATATTTATTAACAACATATGTACAAAATCTTTATGAGAAAAACTACAAAACTCCAATGAAACAAACCACTTAAGAGCTAAGCAAATGGAGAGAGGTTCCATATTCAAAGATAGCAATAGTTAATTTTGTCAGAATGTTAGTTCTTCTCAATTTGGTTATTGATTCAATACAATCTCAATCAAGTTTTCAGAAAGCTATTTCGTGGAAAACAACAACTTGATTCTTAAACTTATGTGGAGAAGAAACAGACCCAGGATAGCCAATAAAATATTGAAAGAGGAGAACAAAGATAGAGGACTGACAGTACTCAACTTTAAGACTTACTACAAATGACAGTAATCAAAAGAGTATGGTACTGATCAAAGCATCAACAAATAAATCAATGGAAGAATAGAGAGCCCAAAGAATGGATTTACAAAGGATGGTCAACTGAGCTTTGGCAAAAGGGCAAAGGCAATACAATATAGAACAGGTAAATTTTCAACATATGGTGCTAGAAAAAGTGGACATCCACGTGTAAAAGAGAGGCTAGACACAGACCTTCCACCTTTCACAAAAGTTTATTCCAGGTGATTCACAGACCTGAAGGAAAATAAAAACTATACAACTCTTAGAAGATAACAAAGGATAAAATCTAGATGACCTTTGGGCTTACACACTGCCATGATTTGCTTTTGGTTCCTGTCAAAAGCATGTGTTGGAAACTTAATTCCCTAGGCAATAGTGTAAACAGGTGGGACCTTTAAGAGATGATTAAACTGTGAGGGTTTTGCCTTCATGGATGGATTAATGTTGCTATCATAGAAGCGGGTTCACTATAGCAGGAGGGATTCCTTATAAAAGGCAAGTGTAAGCTACCTGCTGCTCTCTCTTACCCATGTGATATCTTCTGCCATGTTATGATACAGCAAGAAGACCGTCTCCAGAGGCCAGCACCTTGATCTTATGCATCCCATCATCCAGACTATAAGAAATAAGTCTCAATTCTTTTAAAATTCCTCAGTCTCAGGTATTCTGTTATAGCAGCACAAATAGACAAAGACAAATTCTGAAGTCATGATCCATTAAGGAAAGAATAGATAAGCTGTCTTTCTTCTGAATAAATTATTTTCTACAAATGATATTGTCAGGAAAACAAAAAGACATGCATCAGTCTGAGAGAAAATATTTGGAAAAGACATATCAGATAAGGGACTGTTATTGAAAATGCATAAAGATCTATTAAAACTCAATAATAACATAACCTGATTAAAAGATAGGTCAAAAACCTTAACAAACACATCAGTGAAGAAGATATACAGATAGACAATAAGCACATTAAATGATGCTTGATTTTACATGTCATTAGGAAATGTGAATTTAAACACTAATGATCCCAATACATACCTACTAGAATGGCTGGAATTCAGAATGGTGACATCAAATTCTGGGAAGGATATAGAACAAAAGGAACTTTCTTTCATTCATTGCTAGCAAAAATGCAAAATGGTAAGCCACCATGGAAGACAGTTTAGCAGCTTTAAAAAATAAGGAAATATATTCTTCCTATACAGCCCTATAATTGCATTTTTTGGTTTTTACCCAAAGAAGTTAAAAGTTTATGCTCACTTAAAAACTTGTACATGGTTGTTTACAGAATTATTTTTATTTTTAAAAAAATTTTTTTAAAAATTGGATACATATATATATATATATATATATACTGTTCATTGAAAGTGCATATAAAGATGTTTAATATGAAGAATGTAATCTGCTTATAATTTTGTGCAAAGTTAGAAAAATTATGATTGTAACAATTTTTTTTCTATTTGCCTCAACAAATGTTCTCAGTGAATAGTGTGTACAGCTTCTGAAAATTTGTTTTTTTCTGTTATGTATTAAAATTCAATTTTTGAGAAAAAAAAACTGAAAAAAAAAATTGGATACTGAGGATTGAACTCAGAGGCACTTGACCAGTGAGCCACATCCCCAGCCCAATTTTGTATTTTATTTAGAGACAGGGTCTCACTGAGTTTCTTAGCACCTCGCTGTTGCTGAGGCTGGCTTTGAACTCTCCATCCTCCTGCCTCAGCCTCCTGAGCCTCTGGGATTACAGGCATGTGTCACTACCCCTGGCACCAGAATTATTTTTAATTGTCAAAACTTGAGGGCTGGGTTGTAGCTCAGTGGTTGAGTGCTTGCCTAGCATGCATGAGGCATTGGGTTTGATCCTCAGCACCACATAAAAATAAATAAATTAAATAGAGGTATTGTGTCCATCTACAAAAAAGAAAAACACAAAACTTGAAAGCCACTGAGATATACTCCAGCAGGTGAAGGAATACCGGTATATGTAGATAATATAATATTGTTATTTGATGGAAAAAAGAAATAAGCTATCAAACCCTGAAAAGACATAGAGGAAACTTAAATGCTTATTATTATATGAAAGAAACCAACTTGAAAATACTACTTAATGTTTGATTCCAACTGAATGACATTCTGGAAAATGTCAATGGAATAGTAAAAACATTAGTGGTTGCCTGGGGATGGGGACAGGAGGCAGAACTCAGAGGATTTTTAGGGCAGCAAAAATATTCTGTATGATATTATAATGGTGGCTATATGTCATTATACATTTGTCTAAATTCCTAGGATGTACAACACCAAGAATGAACCCTACTGGAAACTATGGACTCTGAGTGATAATGATGCATCAACACAGGTTCATCAATTTCAGTAAATGTATCATTCTGGTAGGAGGTATTGATAATGAGGAGGCTGTGCTTGTGCAGGCAGGAGCTATATGAGACATCTCTGCATTGTTCTCTCAATTTCTCTGAAAATCTAAAATGGGTCCACAAAATAAAGTCTGTTAAAATAATATATGCCATTTATTGCATATATTTTTATATAGGATACACTTATAAGCAACACAAACTATAGTAAGTTCTTAAACATCTTTGAGACTCAGTTTCCTTACTTATAATATAAGCATAATAGTGTGGATCTCATGAGGCTAATAATACCGATCTATTCATCTCACTAGAACTCATCAGATATAAAGTCTGCTCCTTAGAGGAAGACCAATAAATGGTTCTGTCATATAATTAACAGTCATAGAAATTGTAGTTTTAAAAGAGGCAGAATTCTATAGTTACTTATACTTGTCTCCTGTTGATTGTAAAATAATCTTCTATAAATCAAATAACCAACTAGATGCAAGTTAAAATCAATGATCTCCTATTACTATATTTTAATTATTCTACTATATCAACAAGGAATGCACTAGTGCTCCCCCTGTGCCAACATTTAATTGACTACTTATTTAAGTAATAAATATATTTAGCACCTTCACAAACCAAAAAGGAATTAAAAACTAGGCATATAGGGTCATTTAAATTTCTTCTATCTCTGGCTCTTTGCCACCACTATATAGATCCCACACAAGATTCTAAAATGCTATTCCAACTTCAAATTCAAGACACATATACCATTCTTTTTCTTTATTAGTAAGATAGAATGCAGATCCCAATAAGGCAACCAACAAACATTCTGAATGTCAAAGCAAAGTTTATTGAGTTTAGAATAATCTGACTTCCTTTCTCGGTTAGTTGGACTAACAAAGATAAAAGATCAAGAGTACAGGTATACCCCAGGGCCTGGGGAAAGGGTATAGTAGTGAAGAAGAGATCAGCTCAGTTCACTGTCTAAATAATCCCAACATGTTTGATCTCTTTAGGAACTTACAGACCACCCAGTCCTAGGAGTTCCAACCATGGAAAGGGTGGGGTGGAACAATGGGAAACAGGAAGTGAATTGGCAGGCTCTCAGCTTCGTTTTTCTTGCAGAATAGCTTCAATGTCTTATTTGGGTATTACAGTATGGATTCATTGAAGAAGAAAGTGTTGTTCCTTACCAAAAATGTTGAATCATGATCTAGTGGAATAATTTCATTTTCCAGTTGGAGAATGACACACAAAAAGTGACTTTGTGCAAGTTTATACAGCTAGTTAGTGGCATTGTTGTGACTAACATTCAAGTTCATGGTTTTCCAGTCTGCTATGTATTACCAAAAAAAAAAAAGTACATATCTAAAAGTTAGACTTTCTCAATTTTGCTTATTTGTTTTCCTACTTTGTTCAAAGTCCTGTGTTAGGTGCCAGGGAAATGTCTAATGTGAAAATCAGACCACTAAAGCAATTATTATGATGCAGTGTTGTGCTTCTTGGAGGTAAGCTCAGAATGCAGAGGAGGGACATATAACTCTGACAGGAAATGGGGTCAGAGTTATATGTCTGGGGTAGGTGACAGCAGAATTTTAAAGGATATTTAGATAACTGACAGAAAAAGAAGTAAGTTTTCTTCCCCACACAGGGAACAATACATGCAAAGTCACCAAAGTGAGGGAGAGGATTGTGCTCCAGGAATGGCAAGTTAGATTGGTATAGCAGGAAAGCCGGCTACACGGAAGGGAATCTGCTGGAGTTCAGATCTGGAATGTCTCCCAAAGGCCCAGGTGTTATAGGCTTAGTTCCCAGATCAGCACTACTGGGAGGTGGTGGAACTTAATTAAGAGTTTTGAGGTCAGTGGGGGAGTGCCCTCTGATGGGACATTGTGTCTCTATGTCTTTCTCTTTTTGATTCCTGGTTGCCGCAGGTGAATGGTTTCCTCGGCCACTTGGTACCTCCATGTTGCACTGCCTTAACACAGGTCCAGAGGCAATCAGGCCAACATGGATTGAAATCTCCAAGACTGAGAGCCAAAATAAACATCTCATTTTAGGTTTTTTATCTCAGGTATTGTGTTTCAGTAATGCAAAGCTGACTAATGGAGAGTCATATGAGAGATGAGATAGGGGAGGTAAACAGGCCAGATCATAGAGGTCTAGTATATCTCAGCCCAGAGAAGCTGAGGATGGAGCCACAGATCCCACTTCTGTGTCCTGCTGTCCCTCTGGTCTCTATAGTGATGACCAGGCCTTGCTTCCCTCACCTGATCTAACCACTTGCACCCTAATGAATACCCAATATTACAACCCATTTTTAACTAATTGCTATGAATATTGCCTTGCTCTGCTATTCTTTTTTTTTTTTTTTAAGATTTTTTTTTTTTTTAGTTGTAGATGAACACAATGTCTTTATTTTATTGCTTTGTATGTGGTGCTGAGGATCGAACCCAGGGCCTCACGCATGCGAGGCAAGCGCTCTACCGCTGAGCTACAATCCCAGCCCTTGCTCTGCTATTCTTAAGGGGAACTTCTTCAGCTGACATCTATGATAATTAATAAAGTAAGGAAAGAAGATTATGAAATATATGAACAAGATATTGGTTTCTATTAACACTTTCTTTGATCAATCTGTAAAAATACTTCAACAACAAGAAAAGCCATCTAAGCATTGTCCTGGAGATGGTTTATCATCTAACAGAAATCAGAGTTCTGATTTTACACTGCTTTTGATATGTACAAAAAATGAAAATAAAACCAAAAAATAAGGTGATGAGGGTGAAGGCACTGATTGAATCAGAACTAGAAGCCTCTCATAACAAAATGTACACACTATAGCAGTAATATTCCTGCTCCTCATGGAAAAACATACATGCAATATCTACACCCACAGTATTGTAGCGTCAGAGGCAATCAAGATGAATTGCAAATTCACTACATGTCTTCAGGAGAGTGAACTTTGGGCTCAACATACCTGGGTTTGAATTTTAGCATTGTTTCTTGCAAATAAAGTATTCAGAGACCAGTTCTGCGACCCTTTGAACTTCAATGTTCATTTCTATAAAATATAATAATAATTAATACTTTCTTTTCTGTGAAGTAAATTAAATTGGGTTAATTTGGAATATATAACTTTTATTTGGACTTTTACTTGAATCTATGCTACAAATCAGAAGACGTGGGGTTAAGATTCAAATACATGTCTTCTGGTACTTGTAGCTAAAAACTAGCCAGAACCACTCCTTCCATAGCGACTGTGGCATTGATTTAACTGAAACATTAAAACTGGCAGGTAGGAGGAGGCAATTGAAGGACTACTAGGAGGGTCACAGTCATTAAAGGTAAAGTGCTGTAATTCAAGTAAGAACTCCATGACTTGGGCTGAAAAGAGATGGATATATTAAAGAATCTGAATCATTTGCTTTTAAAAAAAATGCAATTAGCTGTTCACTGCCACATAAACCTTAGGTAATTACAGTCTCCAGAATTCTGAAAAATTAAAATAAACATCATTAAAAACTGAGGAAAGTAATGAAAGCTATTTGTATGGTTCCTGAAGTGTTTTTCCACAGATCAGTCTACCAGGACTGTCAAAGAGCATATCTTGAGTCTTGTTAATGTGACCATTTATCATTGAAATCTCATCACTACTTTAGCTAATTGAAACCATTTAAATTAAGCAATAAAAAAATTTAAGGTAGACATGGGGCTTGAGACTTGTCTACTAAGTGATATTCAAAAATAACTCACCAGGGCCCTTGTTCCCTTATGATTACAGAATCTTTGTGTTGGAAGGGCCAGTACGGAGTCAGCTAGCTTGGTCTCTCACCCATACAGGAAGCTGTGCTGTAATATCCCTTGGTGCACTTTTCCAGAATTTTCTTGAGCATTTTTGCAGACAAAAATATCACTAATTCATAAGAAAGTTTTTCAGCTCTAATTATTAGAAATATTTTTCCATATTTACATGAAATCTCTTTCTTTTGCACATCTCTCTTTTTTTTTTAATACCTAGTTCTGGCTCTGGATTATAAAACACTCTCTCTTCTGTGTAAAAGCTTCTCAGCTGTGAAGACATTTCTCTTTTCTTCCTTGAATCTTTTCATCTCCAAGATAAGCATTGCAGTTTCCTTAAATGTATTCCATGATAAACTCTTAACTGTCCTCTGCTTAATTTGATTCAATTTGTTGGTATTTTTCTATAAAATGACCATGCATCACGCAACATAATTTTTTCCCCCTTTTTTTGGTACCAGGGATTGAACACAGGCACACTTAACCACTGAGCCACATCACCAGCACTTTTTAATATTCTGTTTAGAGACAGGATCTCATTGAGTTGCTTATGGCCTTACTAAGTTGCTGAGAGGGTCTTTAAACTTGTAATCCTTCTGGCTCAGCATCCCAAACTGCTGGAATTACAGGCCCGCACCACCACTCCAGGCTGGAACAGTTTTGATACAGTTTTTGATGTATGAACTCATTTGTATACATTTTTTCAGGGTTTTTGTTTTGTTTTTTTCTTGAGTTCTTATATTGACCTTTTGGAGTGTATATATTTGTGGATGGATAAAAACCCCGCATTTAGAGAGATGAACAATTATTTCACACATCTTAGATAAATGCCCTTTTAAAACCAATATAGAATTCTGAGTTAACAACCCATCAACAAGAAGATAAACATGTAAACAAATATCAACATTCAAATGAATAAATTAGGATAGCTTAGATTAATTTAGTATGGTTAATTTTTGAATGTTAAGCCAACTTTTATATATGCCAATTGGTCATGGTGTACAAGTTTTAATAGTCTGCTTATTTATGTTGATAGTTAAAATATTTTGTGTTTATATTCATGTGGAGTATTTTTCTGTAGTTTCCTCTTGTGTACTGTCTTTGATTTGTTATCAGGGAAAATTTGCTTTATAAGATGAATTGAGCACTGTGCCCTCCTCTACAATTTTATGAAAGAAATTGTGTAGAGTTGCAGCTAATTTTTCTTTAAATGTTTGAGAGGAAACTAGGGAATCCATTTGAGCTTGGAAATTTCTTTTTGGGGAATGAATACATTTTCTTAGTGGTTGAATGGCTATCAAATTATCTATTTTAATTTTTCTTTTTAGATATACATGAGAGTAGAGAGTATTCTGACATATACACATGGAGTATAACTTTTTCTAATTAATATCCCATTCTTGTGGTACATGGTGTTGAGGGTATACTCATATGTGAATATAGGAAAGTAATGTCCAATCCATTCCATTGTCTTTCCTATTCCTACCCCTCTTCCTTCTCTTCATTTGCCTTTGTCTAATCCACTGACCTCCTATTCTCCACACCTCCCCACATACGTGTGTTAGCATATACATATTGGAGAGAACATTCAGCCTTTGGTTTTTGGGGATTGGCTTATTTCACTTAGCATGATAGTCTCCAGATCAATTCATTTATGAGAAAAGACATAAAGTCATTCTTTTTTATGGTCGACTAAGATTCCACCGCATATATACCACATTTTCTTTATCCATTCATCAGTTGAAGGGCACTTAAGTTGATTCCATAGCTTAGCTATTCTGAGTTGAGCTGTTACAAATATTGATATGGCTGCATCACTGTGGTATGCTGATTTTGAGTCCTTTGAGTATATACCAAGGAGTGATATAATTGGGTCAAATGGTGTTTCCATTCCAAGATTTTTAGGATTCTCCATACTGCTTTCCACTGTTGTTACACCAATTTGCAGTCCCATCACTAATGTGTGAGTGTACCCTTTTCCCCATATCTTTGTCAATATTTATTGTCACTTTTGTTCTTTATCATTTTTATTCTGACTGGAGTGAGATGTAATATCAGTGTAGTTTTAATTTACATTTCTCTAATTGCTAGAGTTGTTGAACATTTTTTCATGTTTTTTTTTGACCATTCATATTTCTTCTGTGAAGTGCCTCTTCAGTTCCTTAACGCATATTGGTTTTAAAAGGACATTTATCTAAGATTTGTGAAATAATTGTTCATCTTTCCAACTGCCACATCAAACTTTATTGACAAGAGCAGAATGTTCTGGTATATTTCAAAATAGTTCCTTTTCCTCTCCCCCTACCAGAAGCACAAAGTGATTTTCTTCTTATATTCATTGTGAGAACTTGGTCAAGTTCCAGGGGTAAAACTCAGAAAAGTGTGAGGTTCCTCAATGACATGAGTTGTTTTCCCTGTCTTGGCACTGGCTCCCACAGAAGCTTGTGCTCATGGGGTTTTGCTCCAGCATGCCACAATCCTCACATTTTCTCATTACTTGGTCCAATTGAAGGGGTAGTTTTTCCCCATGGCCAAAACTCTGATAGGAAGAACTCAGTCCTAATCTTTACCTTGCCCTATATTCTTAAATTAGCTCAAAATGGATCATAGGTCTGAATGTTAGAGTTAAAATTATAAATCTTCTGGAAGGACATTCATGACTCTGGGGCAGGCAAAATTCTAGAAATAGAACACAAAAAGTAGAATTTATACTGTTCGGGGTAAGAGAGGAGAGGAACTTTAAACTGAGTGTATGTGTGTGTCTGTGTGTGTGTGAAACAGATATCACTTAAGGTATTTATCAACCAGTTCAAACTGGAACATTTTATTGATAAACAAATTAATTACTCAATATACTTATATTGAAAAAACATCATTTTGGTGAAGGTTTAGGTCTGATTTAAGGACTAATCATCAGAAAAACTAGGAAATAAAAATTTCCTAGTTTTTCTCCATGAAAAAGTTTTAATAGGTGCAACATAGAAAATGTAATTTTAAGTTGGGCACAGTTGCGCACACCTGTAATCCCAGCACTTTGGGAGGCTGAGACAGGAGAATTGTGGGTTCAAAGCCAGCCTCAGCAATAGCGAGGTGCTAAGCAACTCAGTGAGACCCTGTCTCTACATAAAACACAAAATAGGGCTGGGGATGTGGCTCAGTGGTTGAGTATCCCTGAGTTCAATCCCTGGTACACCACCACAAAAAAGATAAAGAAAAAAGAAAATATAATTGTAATGCAAGCAATTCTGCAGTGAACAATAATTACATGACTGTGTAAATATTGACTACTCACTTAAAGCTATTTAAAACTATGCATTTTAGGAGAATACATATAGAGGAAACAGAATAGGAGAATAGGTTGTAAAAGACCTAAAATGTAACCTATGAGAGGGTAACAAAACCACTAGATGAATTAAAAGTTAGGAGAGAATTAAATCTGGGGTGTGTATGGTATGGGGGTGATATGGAAATCCAGAGAGAAATGAAGCATGAGTTTTCTGCTTTTTAAAATGTCGTTAATAATATTTACCTTTAGATGCAGTGAATGGGTTTTGTTTTGATTAAAACAAACACATAACTATGGAAAGGAAGTGGGTAGGGAAGGAGGAAAAAAAGAGAAGAGAAAGAACATTGTAGTAAATTCCTTAAATGTGCAGATAATGAATGTAACCTTGCGGGATAAATGAACTAAAACTAGCTGAATGTTATTCTAACAGGTATTTATTGCTTGGAATAAAATTTGTTATGACAATATCTTAGAGTTGTAAAAGAATCTCAAATGATTTAAGAAAAAGTGAAGATATTTCTCAGATGATTTCTTGTGTGTCACTGTTGAAAATTAAGACATTAAAATGCAAGATGCGGATATAGAAAGTAAGCACAATGGCTAATATTTATTTAACATTAACTATAGGCCAGGCAATTGTCTTAAAAATTTATTTTTTTAAAATTAAATACCTAGTTAGCCCTATGGAATAGGACCTGTCATTATCACTATTTTATAAGTGAGGAAAATTGTCCAAGGTCACAACTATTAAGACAGTGCTAGGATTCAATCCTAGCCAGTCTGATACTCTGTGAGCATCAAATGGAACAAAGCCATATTTCTGATGTGGTTTATTATTATGTATAATACATTAGAATGTGTATAATTTAGTATATAAATATGTCAAATACTAAAAGTAAACATATGATTATTTCATCTCTATCATTAGGAGTTTATATATAGAGTTAAGTTAAAAACATTTTGGTTGGTGGAGGGCAGTGAATCTTATTAGGACAATCAGATAATTTGTATTCATCATTGCTATATTTTACAGCAAATTTGTCAATTTAGGAAACTTTTCCTGACCAACATTCTAAGATATCCATTTCCTCTTATATGCTTTCATAGCATCCCATACATTTTCTTTATGACAACTTACTATAATTTAAATTTAAAAATTTAATTGTAAATTTCCGTAATTATAAGTTTCACAAAGGTAGTTGCACTATCACTGATTTGTTCCCTAGCATCAATCACAGTTGGTGTCATATAACATGAACTGAACCTTTGCTTAATAAATGAATAAAACTATCCAGTATGTGAATCCAGTAACATTTTAGACAGTTCTGTGGTATTTAAGTTATTTCTCCCTTTTGTTTGCAAACTTAAACATAATACCTAGCCAGGAGCGGTGGCGCACGCCTGTAATCCCAGCACTTTGGGAGGCTGACACAGGAGAATTGCGAGTTCAAAGCCAGCCTCAACAATGGTGAGGCACTAAGCAACTCAGTGAGAAACTCTGTCTCTAAATAAAACACAAATTATGGCTGGGGATGTGGCTCAGTGGTTGAGTATCTCTGAATTCAATCACTAGTACCAAAAAAAAAAACAACCCCAAAACAAAACAAAACAAAACCTAAATGCATATATGTCTTTTACATTTATCTGATTGTTTTAGTCACTCTTTTCACTGATGTGACTAAAAGATAGGACCAGAACCACAGTAGAGGAAGAAAGGTTTATTTAGGGGCTCACAGTTTCAGATCTCAGTCCATAGTCAGCAAGCTCTATTCCTTGGGGCTCAAAGTGAGGCTGATTATCACTGCAGAAGAATGTGGCAGAGGAAAGCAGCTTACATGGTGATCAGCAAGCAGAGAGAGAGAGAGAGACTCCACAGGCCAGATACAAATATATGTTTCCAAACCACACCCAAATTCCCACCTCCTCTAGCCACACCCTACCACTTCAAGTTAACAATCAGTTAATCCTTGTCAGGGGATTAATTCACTGATTGGGTTAAGACTATTACAACCCAATCATTTCCTCTCTAACCTTATTGCATTGTCTACACGTGAGCTTTTGGGGGACACTTCACAACCAAACCATAACACTGATTATTTCTTTATGACCAATATCTAGACATAAAATTCTATGGTAAAATGGCATTTACTATAAATTTATACCTAGCTACAGTGTATGCGTTCATTAAGGCAATATAAGTTATTTAAATGGATCAATGCAATTCTCAGTGGCTTAACAAGAGGAGAACTTATTTTTTACTCAGATGAAGTTCAGTTGGTGTGGATTCCATAGTGGAAGTCCATGTAGCCATTGACAGACCCAGATTGATGGAGTCTGTCAACTTCTGTGGCTTCCAAAGTCTCCCCTCACTTCCAAATCCAGCCAACAATTAGGGGAGGCAGAGAATGGATGTATACATGTGTGTGGGGGGAAGTGGGCACTGGGGAACAGGAGCGTTATGGGCCTGGACTGAAAGTGGCATTCATCACTTCAGCCTTATCCAGAATTGGTTCAAATGACAATTCCTATGTGCAAATGGAGAAAGCTTGTCCAGCTATGTACATAAGAGGGAAAGATAATACCTGCCCTCTTCCAGAGTAAGTGCCCATTCTGTGCTTCATCATAACAGAATAGAAGCAATCTTTTTAAATGTTGTCAGTTTACGAGAGTAAAAGATAGATTCTTGTTTAAATTTGTTTTTAAAAAGCTCTAGTGAAAATGAACATATTTTACATGTATACTTGTTCTTTGAATATCTTCTTTTCTAATTACCTGCATTTATTCTATTGGACAGTCTTTATTTGTAACCTCTTAACATGTACCTCATGCCTGTCTTTGGAGTCCAACCTAAGTTAGCCTGATTCAAAGCCTGTTCCTGCTATCACCATTATGATTTAATAGAAATTGAATGCTTATTTTCAAGCGCCGCATCCATGAGTATTGTTGTCTGAGAGCTCAAATTGTAGTATATAATATACACAAAACTGTACATCTTGACCATCACTGGGTGATCCACAGAAAGGACTGCAAACCTGAACCTTTGGAGTACCAAAGTCAATCCAGAAAATCTCTATAATCAATCAACACGTTCAAAGGTAAGTCCAAGGGAGGTATGAAAATAAGTGATGAGGTCAAGGCAAAAGATTTTAATGGAAAGGGAAGGAGTTCAGAAGAGACATGAGCAGGGTCTTGGACTATAACAAGTGGGACTGACTTGGCTTTGGTTTATTTTTATTGGCAGAATAACATTTAATTTATGAATTTAATTATAGTCACACTTTAAAATTACATATTATATAAAATAATAGCATAATTAAAATATATAGCTTTTCCCATGCTTACATTTTATGAAATGGTTTTATTAGGATTCTTGACTTGCATATTTGACCTAAATATCTTCATAATTACAGGACCCATTTTTCTCTTTTACAGATTTTTCTTTAAACACACTTTAATACTCCAAGCATCTCCCCTCTCCAACATTTTTATACCAATTCTGGTTTATCAACTGATAAACCAGAAATACTAATAAACAGAAATACTGTTTCTAGTATTTTTAGTGTTAAACATATATTGAAATTCTAAACTAATCTATGCCTTTCCCTTTTTTATGTGTAAGTTATGTTATGTTTGCGTGCATATAAAAGAAAAACTAAAGTAGCAGTATTTTAAACAACATTAGTTTATCTATCACAGAAAATTGTTTTAGAATTGAGAATTATAGGGCTGCTATGACAAATTCATAGTTATTAGTTCCCAGAACATATCCATTATTTGCTCCATCTTTCTGATGCGTGATTTCCACCTTTAAGATCAGTTTATTATCTAATATATTTGATGAAATGTAAGCTATTAAATTCACATTCAATGAAGGAGGAGGAGGAGGAAGGCTTAACTGAATCATATCCACTTAAGAAACCATTAGAGAGATCTCAACCAATATTTATTTCTTGTTGACAAGAATATTCATTAATAAAAAAATATCTCATTGCAAGAGGCAACTAGGACATATGAAACTTTAGTTAGATTGCCAAATCTCAAAATATTTTTAACTTAATAAAGCAAAAAATATGAATATACTAGTAAATAACTAGTAGGTTCTGCATCCTGTCCTCCCAAAGATGAAGAGCTCAAGATTATCATCTACTCAAAATTCCTTCTCCCATTTATATATTATGACTAGTAGTTTATTTTTGCCTTTTTTGTTTGTTTGTTTGTTTTCATGCCAGGGATTGAACCCAGGGATACTTAACCATTGAGCCACATCACCAGCCTTTTTTTATATTTTATTTAGAAACAGGGTCTTGCTGGGTTGCTTAGGGCCTTGCTATGTTTCTGAGGATGGCTTTGAATTTGTGATCCTCCTGCCTCAGCCTCCTGAGTTGCTGGGATTATTTGCTTTGTTTTTAATTCCTCCTTTTTATCAGTCTTCCTTTCTTGTTTCTTATACTCAATTCTTATTTAGATTTATTGTGTCTCTTTTATCTTCTAACTAAAATCCCCTTGCTGAAATATAGCTTTCTGCAGTTCTCTAAATGAGGGTATGTAGAAGGCAAACATTTTTAGACTATATTTCTAAAAATCTTTATTTCACTCCCAGCCTCAGATAATTGTTTACTTGGTACTAGGGAAAGAATACATTTTCTCCTGCTTTATGTTTTGACCCCCTAATCTCCATCCAGTAAGACTGAATTTGGCATAGTGCTTTGTAATAATAGCTCATTTCATGGGCCAACCTGACTGGATAAGGGAATACTCTAGAAAAACAAGGTTAAAAGCGTGAGGCCCTGATAGGTCCCATAGGGCTGGTGTCTTCAAATGCAAAGAAGAAGCACCAGGGATGCAGTCACACAGAGACTAGACCAGGTGAGTGTCCGGTGAGAAGGTAGCCCTCTGCAAGCCATGGAGAAGGTCTTCTGGGGAAATTAAACCTGAGAACATCTTGATCTGGGAATTCCATCCTCCAGAACTGAGATAATAAGTCTCTGTTGTTTGAAACACCCAGTCTGTGGCTGGGCATTTTGTTATGGCAGTTCAAGCAAATTACAACAGTTTTGGATAGAAATCTATACTTGTGTTATTTGTCCTCACCACTCAGTCTGTTATTATCTAGCATCTCTTACTGCTGATAGGAAATATTATTGTTATATATGGACAGTCTGCCTTCTTTCTTTGGTAGATTTTGTTTCTTCTTTGTTACTTGATGAAGTGTACTCCCATACATTCATACATTTCTTAACTGATGAAAAACTTTCAGCCACTATTCATCTCTGAGTTTTCCACGATTCCTTTACTCCCTTTTTCTGGGATTCTCAAATAAACTAGTGTACATTGTAACTCCTCTTTCTTCCTATATTTTCTACATTTTTAATATTTTTGATACCTTCTAGATATTTTTAAAATAAATTTCAATTACTCTGTCTTTTATTTTTGGATTTTAAATTTGCTTTATCTGTGATTTTATTTCATTGCTTTATTCTTGACTTGGCTCATTTTTTGTTAAAATGTAGTTTTTAATTATAGAATAGTTTTAGATTATAGAAAATTCACCAAGATAGAGCCCTAAGTCAATTGAAAAAAATGAAAAAAATATCTGTCCCTCCTAATATATTTGAACATAATTGAAATATTTACTGTCTCTTCATTTTCAATTTATTTTATTATGTCCAGGTTTTTGCATTTGAATTCTTCCCACATACCTAATCTGTTTATTCCTTCCTAAGGTAGATATATTTCCTCATCTTTATCATTCTTATAAACCTGAAACTGTTTTTGTAATGGGAATTGTCTCGTATGGTTTTCCCAGCTATAATTTAACTATAGGATGTAGAAATATAACTATAAGATGGATTCCTACTTTTTTCTAATTGGTCATATGGGTTTTTTAAGTTTTACACTCCTTTCCCCCCATTATTTCTCAGATGGTATTTTGCCTAATATGAATTGTGTGATTTCAGACTCTTTAGCCTATATTTTTCATAGGCTTGGAGTTCTGAAAATTAATAGATAGTATAGATGGTTCTTTTTTCACTCACAGGTCAAAGCAGATGATAAGTTTTCAGGATACCCACAAGTAAGTGGACATGTTCTAGCTGTAAGTACACATGTGGGACAATCCATTGTTTCCACATAGTAGGGAACTTCCTTTCAACTTCACATTTTATATGAGTTCCTAGAACCTCAAAAAGACATTAATATCTCAGGTACTAATATGATGTCCCCAATCTCATCCACATATTTTAAATTTGTTATTTATAGTTTATTTATCCTTTTTACTTTTTGGTACTAGGGGGTTGGAAGATAGTTGAAGGGGGTTGGTCAAACTCTGTCTCCTCAGTTCATTATGGTAACTGGAGTTTGAATCTGCTTATTAGTTTAGAGAAAACACTCATCAACAGAGAAGTGAAACTTGGACAATATGATGAAAGAGAAAACCAGAATTCATCTGGATCTCATTGTATTGATACTATAAATGAAGATAAATGAAGTGTGATCTAACATTGTAAATTCAGGGCATAAAAGGAAATAGTGGAGTAGCTGATTAACATGTGTCTAAAAAGAGCCTGAGAACATAGTGACTAATTTAGCCATTACAAGCAAGATACACATTTCTAGACTGTTAATTTAAGAACAGTGATGGAGCTTGTATTTTTCACTGCACTTCATATGTTACTCAATAGATGCTTAGTGGGGCTGGGGCTATGCCTCACATACTTGAGGCACTGGGTTCGATCCTCAGCACCACATAAAATAAATAAAGATATTGTATTCATCTACAACTAAACAAAATATTAAAAAAAATAGATGCTTAGTAAACATTTTCAAAAACATTTCTAAGCAATTGCCTTAACTCATTCTTCATCTTTCATCTCATTGAGAACTTGACTATCCTCCCTACCAGATTTTTTCCATGTTTTCTTATGTACATACACACTTCACTCTATAGTTCAGTTACCTTCCTGGTTATAGCTTTAGTTCTTCATCCCAAGTAATTCCTGCTTTATCCATCAGCAATGCAACTGTACCCAGCCATTTCTAATAGTTCTAGGTCTAACTTAGAGCCACAGGAATCTTTTTTCCTGACACCCTACCCACTTTGGTAAATCCTCTAGCCAACCACATTATATTCATGATTGGTACTCAAACATCTAAATTCAATCATGAGGAAATCTTTCTTTTATGTTCACATTTAATTAGAAGCAGAGCACAAACAACATTCTAATTTCACTAATGTGGGGAGATTCAAGTTCTTTGGAGGTTTTGCCTAGATATACAAGTGAAAACAGTGTAGTTTTGTTAACACCTAGGATTCAGTTACAAATAAAGAGATTGATCTATTTTAAATAGAAGTGATTTAATACTTAAAGGTAGGCAATTAGGACATTATTGAAGAGAGAGGCCTACAGGAATGGCTCTCCTAAACCATATGATTGGCATTCCACAAGAACTGTCATCTGTGCTACTATCAGGAAGGTAGTGCCTCAGGAATCCACGGGGCCATGCTGGTCCCAGGATCCCAATAGCCTATTTTGATTCAGGCATCTGAGAGCTGCCACACAGACTGTTGACTCCAAAAACACATTAGTTAAGCTCTGAACTGGAAGTTAGGAAGCTTCTGCCAGAAATTTTAGCCCTTGTCACAGTGCACCTGCTAGTCCCATACCTTGGAGTCAGACAGATGGGTTTAATACTGGTTCTCTTATGTATTAACTATGTAAATAGTTTTGCATTTCTCAGCCTTAGCTTCTTCATTTGTAGAATGTGGATGATAATAATTTATTGATTTCTTGTGAAAATGAATAATTTTCTGACCAATGTCTGATACATAATTGATAAAACTACATATTATCTCCTTTCCAAATTTGACTCTGCCTTTAGCTCACTCTGTGACCTTGAGTGTGTCAGCCTACATGTGACTGCACTAATTTCCTTACCTGCAAAATGCAGTAGATGCCTTCCTTCTCTTCTCACAAGATTACTGTGGGAATCTGGTAAAATGGTATATATATATATATATATATATATATATATATATATATATATATATATATTTAAATACAAAGCTCTATGGATTGTTAGGTAATATTATTTCGTTTGTAGGCTGATTGAGCTGATGTAATGGATTTGAACAATCAGCTTTGTCTGAGGATATAGTTGAATCTTTTGCAAAATCACTTTCTGACCATTTGCTTTTTCTTTCACAAACAATATATCGAGTTAGTCAAAATTGTTAATGAACATATATATGTGAATTTGCATCTAGAAAAACAAATGATAAAATAATAAGAAGATGCTATCTATTGGGAAGGCTTAAGGGTACACAGATTATTCCACCTGTAAAGATGATTTATGATGGGTCTTCAAGCATAGAGGCATGCCTGCTTCAAGAAAACTCAATATCTGAATTCTGATGCTTACAAAACCCAAATGAGGGGATAATCAATCACTCCACAAGAGGATTCCTCACCCCTCAAACAGATTTTCTTTTATACAGGGAATATCCCAAATAAAAATCAATTAAGTTTATAAAATTTAATTTGCCCAAAATGTTTCAGAAAAAGTAGATCCATCTGTCTAAATGTCTCCTACCCTGAGGATGGTCACCATCTGTTTTCTAAGTCTTGTGGAGCAGCAAATAAAAGATTGAATTCTAAATTGTTAGAGTTGAGTTGATCTAAGGAAGGATTTCATATCGAGGTAGCCTTGTTAGTCATGAGCTCTAATGAGTGAAGGCAAGTTATGAACCTCACCACATGTTTTCAAAACAAGATGGCCTTCTTCATTTTCTCCAGAAAGATGGATGAAGAGTGCACTTATCTGAAGACTAGGGTGTTTGTGATGATCTTTGGAGAAGTGCAGGCCCTGAGACACCAAGGCTTTTGAGAGTGCAGATAGTATTGAGAGCTCTTTGTGAAAAGCATCAGGAGATATCTTGCCATATGGAATAGATTTCTCAATTTGAGTTGTGTGTAGAAGACAGAGTAAATATAGAGGCAGCCGAAGGGCTGGAAGACATCTCTACAGCAATACGCTTTCTGAAATCCAGGCCACTTGTTTTGCCAAATTGGGTAGGAAACCTGGAGAGGATATACTTTCTTGTAAAGATTTTCCTGGAGATTTCCACAATTTCTCTTCATGTTTAGCACAGCCCAACAAGCAAATACAGAAGCACAAAGACAAAACAAGTGGAAGAGGAAAGTTTAAAGAACGTTTCATACATATTTAATGACTCAATTCAAATTTGGCTTTGTTCATTTGTTTATTTGGTGATTTTGTTTAATTTGAGGAGATAAGTTTAAGATAATTGATCTTTCTTTACTGAAAATCCTATCTGTAGCACTATATTTCTAGTAATAGGCTAGTAAATATTCAACAAATGGCTCCCTGAGGAGAAAACAATTTCTTAAAGCTCTGATGCATAGCTTTTTTCAACCTCTATAGTGTATTTTCTTCCACTGTGCACAGTTTCAAAGTACCAACAGGATGGCAGGAAAGGCAGAGCTGTGAAGAGCTGTGCATGATCCGTTCTCATGAATAGGCTCCAGCACACGACTGCTTCTCCTTTTTGATATTTTGCCACTCTCATTGGGTGATAGACTCATACCTGCTGATGTTGCCCATTTTGCTGTGAACCTACATCCTGGTTCTCCTACCTAGGGGCTTGGTTCCTTTCTCTGACTCACTTCTGTCCACCACTGTTCCTATCACAACACTTGTACTTATCTAGTGCTTGACTAATCTCTATGGAGCGAATGACTGAACAAATTAATGATGAACTTTTAAATTCTAAAAGTTCTAAATTCTAAAAGTGCATGCACATACACAGAGGGCCAATAAGAATGAGTAAATTCTTACTTTCTTAACATTTTTTTATTTCAATAGTTTTATAATATTACACATATCACTTAGCTAATTCTCCTCCTCTTTGGATTCCAATCTTTGATTTTTATCTAGGTTTGAGGCAGCAGTGCACTCAAGGATTGTGGTCCCTCCTTGGGCCACTATGCCGATACTTCACCACATTTCTCAGACTATTTGTTCAACAGAAGAAATAGAAACCAATTCCATTTGTAATACACATGTGGGAGTCTGTTGGGAGCCTATTACAAAGGTTCTCCTCCACAGTGAAAAGAGATGTGCTAAAAGAAAGCCTCACTTCTTGTCTTTTCTTGGTGCTATGTTGACAGAGAGGCTTTAATATGAGCAGAATTCTGTGCTCTGTAATGAAGTCTGAGAATCACAGAGAAACAGACCAAGGACCTGTACACTGTTAGACTTGCTGAATAAACCAACTCCAAACTGCCTGCCCCCTAACTTTTATTATAAGATAATAAACCCACAATGTTTCAGCCACATTTAAGTAGATATCTCTTTATGCACAGTCTGAAGGCCTCCTAACTCATCCATTGTGCTATATATTCTGTAGACTCCTCCACCGCTCTTACAGTGGACAAGTTCTCCATTAGCTGATGCAACTTTACTCCCTCCATCTCACCTTATCCCAGGTACTTAAATTCTTCTAGATATGCAATGTGGCTTCTCATCTTTACTTAAACATTTTCTTCTTTTTGGAACATATACACTAACATCTCAAACCACCACGTTCCCCTTGACTATTCAGGATATCCCTACCTCTTGAGGACATATCTACCTACTTTATAAAAAATTTCCATTAATTACTCCATAATCTGTGGTCCATATTGTACCTTAAATATACTGCTGTAGTATTTAAGTTGTTCTTTGTTTATCTCTTTTACTAATCCTTCTCTTTCTCTCCATGTGTGCACGCACATACGCATGTTTTCTTTGCTTTATGTCAAATGTCTAGTTTGGTGTCTGGAACATGGAAAATGTTCTATAAATGCTAGCAAATGGAAATGAATGAAGATTCATAAATATGTACATAAAATACTGTTTTTAATTGAATTTATATGGTACTGATAAATTTTAATATTCAATATCTTTATTCTTCACTTTAGAAAAATCATGGGAGTGTTGTATCATATTCCATTTTGTAACATTTAAAAAATTTAAAAATTCACCTTTATAATGCATATAAAATATAAAATACAAAATAGGGCTGAGGATGTGGCTCAGTGTTTGAGTGACCCTGAGTTCAATCTCGGGTATTGCCCCTCCAAAAAAAAGAAAGAAAAGAAAAAGAAATGTATATTAGAGGTTAATTGATGGCTTACTGATCAAATTCTGTCCTTGCATTTAATTTATTAGTCACATGCTTGAAAGTAGCAAGAACGTTCTGTTTTGGGGAAACAGCTATATGTACACATATCACACATCCCGTCGAGCCACAGAGAAGTGGTGAACATCTGTATGAGACTGCCATTTGCACTTTTAAGCAGAGTTATACAACAAATTATCTGTAGAATGCAGTTAACATTAAATAGAATACTAATGATGTTTGCAAAAAAAAAAAAGTTTATCCAAAACCCTTGGATATATGGGACTAGATACTTATTAAATATTATATTTTTCTTTTGTTCTGTCTTCTGTAGAAGATTTAGCAGAGTGTCTTGTCACTAGTCTCCAACCTCATTCAGCAGGATTTTGATTCCCAAAGAGCTTTCACTTTACCAGCTCTCAGGGAAGATTTAAGACATTTTTATTACTATTATTTTTAACTAAAGAGTGATATTCTGAATTTAAAAACTTGTTAGTTGCAGAGAGAGGAGGAGCTCTAAAGGTCCAGAGGCCAAAGCTGTTGTATGAGGGAGAGTTTAGTTTGGGGCTCTTCAGGTAGCAGGGATCCAGGTCTCTGCCTTACTCCCTCACAGCTCACCAGAGAACTGGCAGAGATCTCTATAGGGAAATAAGACTGGACAACTTGACACCCACTTTCAAGTAAGAGTCCTCATGTTGAACTTTGAAATGAGTGCAGCAGAGCTCTGTGATTGTAAGTGGTCTTGGGCAATAAGTGTTTCAAGGTAAATGATGTGGACTGAACATGGGGATGCTTGTCTTGAATATTCCAGATGGTGTTCAGTCACTGAGTACCACCTTGTGTAAAGGAGAGAGCCCCAACAATGATTAAAATTGAGGCAGGTTGAAGGCTCAAAGTAGATTAAATGGTACAGAAAGTTAAAATATGTTTTTTAAAAATAGAACCCAAGTTACTTAGTATATCAGTAATGTAAAGGGGGAAATATCAGGTGGATGAGGTTATATACAAGCTTACGAGCTCTTATTGTCTTTTGGTTTCAAATTGGCCTCAACTTACTGATATAAATGTGGCCTGAGAATATACAACTACCAGGCTGGGGGTTCTATTTTAAAGAGGTAAAAGATGAATTCCATTTCCCGTAAAAGTTTTTTACTTCTTTTGGCATTTCCTTATCCATAAGGAAAAGCAAACATGAAAACACAGAATTGTGTAGAAGCATCAGTATAATGAAAGTGTATGGATGGAGAAAATTTATATTTTATATGCCTGACACTTGAAATGCATTATCTTATTTAATTCTCAAAAGATTGTGAAATGTGGCTATTTGTTATTCTACCCACACATGAAAAAACCTGAGGTGCAGGATGACAAAAGAGCTTGCTGGAGTCATTCACCTCAGAGGTGGTGGTGATAAATTCCTATCAGACACTGGTGATTCCTTCTTTCAATACAAAAGTAAAAAATGAAAACCAAAACACAAAGAAAACCCCTCACCTGTGCATTAAAGAGTCTACAGTTTAGAGAGAGGGCTTCTCAGGATGTCCTCTGGAGTAAAGGGAGGTAAATTTGTAGTTTGCTGAACTTGACTTGGCTTTCTAGCATCTTACATCATTCCCAAGTTACCCTTCCTGACTGATTCGCTATACGTGGGTCAGGTAGTCCTCCATTTCTGTTGTGCATTGATTCTTCAGAGAAGCAGTTATTAATTTCTTCTCCTGAAAAACGCAAATGCATGCACTTACATATAATGTTAACTGAGTAATAAGATAAAATTCAGTTTGCCTCACACTTTTAATCCTAACTGACTCAGCCTGGTTGTAAACCAATTCAAATGTACTCACAAGCAATCTAAAATATGCTCTTAATGACACAATGCCATAACCTACTTGAAAACAATTTGAAAAATTAAGAAAACCTGCATGTGGACTGGTAATAACCTTCTTTGTCAAGCTATTTCAATAATTCTAAAAGAGAAGACAGCTCTCAACTCGATAGGCCCATATATAAAATAGTGAACCCTTCCCAAGTGACTAAGAAAAGCGCTTGTAAAAGAATTTTATGCAATTATGTTCAGGGAATATTAAACCTTAATTAATGTATTGGTAATTTCAATAATAAAATGCCCAGTGTTGTCTAAGAACAAATGGAAAGCATTAAACCAATGGTTAGATTTATTGCTGAATAAATCAAGCACGTTGTCAAATTCGTCAGGGAAATCTCTCCACCTATATATGTCCTTGGTTCTAGAAAGCTCCCTCCCAGAATGCCAGACATTCTGTCAATGACACTCTGCACTCATGAATTGTGACTATTGCAATATATTTAAATTATAGATGGGGCATTTTCTGGGGAGCTGTGTGTCTATAAAGTGACTGACCGAAAGCACAGAATCCTCTGCTTTGCTTAATCTAGTCACTTGTATACATCTGTGCATGTGCTGAAGGTTTCAGAGTGGAGACGGGGTGGGAATACGGAGGCTGTGGTTGCTGGGCTTAGTGGAAGAGAGAAGCAGCTGCATTGAAACATAGGAAAAACAAAGAGCCAAGAAAATAAAAAAAGAAGATTTTTTTTCTTATGAATATATTTAACGTGTTAAACAGATTCTGGCAATTTCCTGATGGCTCCAAAAGAAGCCTGAACTGAGATTTTCACAGACAGTGTTCCAGGCTCTGAATACTGTACCTCATGTATTGAATCACATCTGCTACAGAAAGGAAGCAATGAATAATTAACTCGGCCTCCACATTACTGCCATAGATTACAGTCATCTTGACTGCTGGACTGCCTTTCCCAACATAAACCATTTAGAAAACTCAGTTCCTCTCTTTCCTTTTAAATTTGTCTTGCTATCACTTACCACTTAAAAGGGTAAATCTTTCTCTAGTTTTAATTAAAGCATTTAAAATAATTTACATTGAAATCATATGTGCTTGGGTCTGTCAGAATTGATGCTTTAATAACATGCCATCCCTTTCTCCATTGCCCTGAAATCTGTTAAAATTACCACTAATCTAATTGGGAACAAAGTTGTCAAATGCATGCAGCTCTGACAGTTTGTCTTTCTGCAAACTGCCGACAGATTGCAAGTTACGCATGTGTTGAGCAGATGGGTAAGTTAAAAGGAACACCCCCCCCCCCAAAAAAAAAGCAATTTATTAAATCACCTGGAACCAGCAGCTCCAGTCCAAAAATAGTGAGAATGAAATATAGCAGGAGCTGGGAGTGCTGGCACTAGAATATACCAGAAGGTACCGGTTACAAAACAAGATAAACATTTGGAGATGCCTCAGCTGTGTTACAGAATAATGAGGAGTTATTTAACCCGATAGAGATTACCAGCCAAAATTAATTTAGGGTGCAGCTTTTTTGGAAAACGATTTGCGAATGATTGCTTTAACCCTTTGCTGTCTTCTCGTTATCCCAGGACAGGAGTGCTTTTCTCCTTCTCTTGTTCTCATAAGCAAAAGCACAAGTTCGCATGTGTATTACTGACACCTTTGCACACACAACGCCTTGGCATACATTTGCACATATATCCATACTCATAGTCATATGGACACCTGTACATATGTGCACCACATACTAACATATGTGCAGATGCATGATCCCATATGATCTTGTATGTGTGTACATACAACCATGAAACATGAATGTGAACATACATCAATACCTGTCTGCCTGTCTACCTACCTATGCACTTTTGATTATGTCCATAAGGATTGCTGTTTTCCACCACTTGGAGCAAGGTTCTGAGTAAGTCACCTGTGCATGGATCACTCAGCCTCCTGCTCTGCTGCTGCCATAATTGCCTTCTTGCGTTCTATGGGGACATCATCTAGGTGGGAGGTGGGGAAGGGCTGAAATAAGTGTGGGAGAGAAGGAGAGTGAGGAGAAGGGGAAATGAAGCCCACAGCTCCATTTCCATAAGGCTCCATATACCTACTGTGTGATCAGGATTTTTGAGAAATGTTCTCAGAATACCTATATGGAAGGACCCCGTAAACATTAAGAGGCAGCAGATAAAGAGGGCATATTTTAACTTACATTTGTCTCATTTGAGTAGCACAGGCCTGTACAAAATCATTAGTTCAGTTTTTAAAGAGCAATAAATCAAAGTTAAAGATTTATTCTGTCTCTACTAGAAAATATTGACAGGCTCGGAGACCCAGAAAATTAACTCTCTTTTGTCCCTGGCCAATAAAATTACTTCAAGGAGAATTTTTTACTGGAAATTTAGATAATCAGTAATGAAGAACCAAGAACTGAGCATGCTCAGGTCCCCAAGAACAAGGCAGTAGAATCCAGGTATGGGAAACTGGACCTCTTCTTGGCTCACTACCTCCATACCTCACCTGTACTTTGCTGGCTTCTCCTGGGGATGTCACCCACTTTCATAGTTCTGGCTGCCAGGAAGTCTCATGGCTCGCAAATCTCTTTCTCTAGCCTTGGTTGGTCTCAGTTGGTGTGAGAGTCCTTTATTCAAATACCTGTAGCAAATCATTACTTGAACATTCCTCATGCCTCTCAGATTCCATGGGTTTAAAATGGAATTCCTCAATCCTCCACTGACTTTCCTTTTCCAGTATTTCCTATTAGGTGTTCATCTCCCTTGACAAAGTATCATACAAGCTGGAAATATGGGAAGAATCTTGGGCATCTATCTATCTTATGGCCATAACTAGTCACCCAGAACCACCAGAAAAATCTTTCCTTCTCCATTCTAGTCTAATAGAGCATCTGTGAGTCAGGGTTTCCTCTTAATTGTGTGAATGGATGTCAGCATAAGTTTTCCTTTCCAGAACTTCCTGTCTTCTCTGAACTATTTCCCACAGAGCTGCATGCCATGTTACTTTCCTGCCTGCTGTGCCGGACATTCTGTGTCTGCCCCAGCAGATCTGCTCTCTACCTTTTTGTACTGTCACTGGAGACTATTTATTTCTCTTGTGCTATCCTTTGCTAGTCCACAGATGGGCCGTGACTGCATTTCTCTTTCAAAGGCCACAGCCCCTGAAGTGCCTTCTTCATCAACAGCGGTGGCTGGAGCTCTCTCCAGCTTCTTATAAGACCTTCCTCCCTTAGTCCTTTAAAGTGACAGTGGTTATTTATCTCCCTCTCTTGCTAACCCCAGAATGCTTTACTCGGCATTGTTCATTTCCCTTTAACCCTTCCCATACTTTTGTACAAAGTTCCTTCATTAGATATTCCTCAATTGCATCTTTGTATGTACCATCTGCTTCTTCCTGGGGTATCAACTGATGAATTCCCCCATTGCCAACAAGATGAAAATTTAAAATTCATACCATGGCAACAGGGCTCTTCAAAATATAGTTCTTGCCAGCTTTTCCACTTTCCCTCCCTTGCCCTCACCAGCTAATGTATTGAGACTCCCTGCATACATCCTACTGCTTCTTATCTCTCCTTCTCTGCTCATGTCCTTTGCATGAAATGTCTTCTCAGCTCCCAGTCCATGCCCTGCTCTCACCTAGATTTACTGTCTCTGGCTCTCACTTCTTTTCTCTTAAAATTCAACTCAGGCACCACTTTCTTCCAAAAGTCTTCCCAGAGTCTTTGGTGTTCCCACTTCCAATCATGTTCAAAAATGGTCAAAATCCTTTGTAAACTCACAATGAATATTACCTATTAAAGTCTTTAGAAAATTGAAATAATTTTTAGATCCTTCCTCCCTCTTCCTTTCCCTGTCCTTTCCTTTTTTGTTTTTTAAGTTCTTTTTTTGGGTGCCAGGGGTTAAACCCAGGGCCTTGCTCATGCTGAGCAAACACTGTAGCACTGAACTACATCCTCAGCTCACTCCTTCTCTTTATTTTTAAACAGTTACTGATTATGTCATTTAATCTTGACAACAATTATATAAAGTAAGTCCTATTATTATTTTTTAAACAGAAGTAAGTGAGATTTAAGAAAGTTGTTGAATGTCCTATTCAATGGCAAAACAATTAGGTGAAGGATCCAAGAGTTCAAAGCAGACTTTTACTCTAGAGTCTAAACCTTATGATAATGTTAAAAGTAGGATTTTTTAATGTCAGGGTGTTACTGATACTTACAATATATGTATAAATATAATCCTCAAATGTAAATAGAAATAAAAATATAAATATTTGTAAAAAGTTAACACCCAGCCAGTATGTTTCAGTTTTATACATTAAATGCAACATTCTGCTTGCAACTCAAGGTTACATTCAGGAGATTTTGGTGTGGTATTTAAGATACCACGAGTTAATAATATTTTCTCAGTTGTTCACTTTTCAAGAGGGCAATTTCCTATATACCTTATGAGCAAAAATACATATTAAATTCCCCTAAAATGTATTAGTGAAAAACAGAAATAGTAACAAGATGTTTTCCAACAAAACCTAAATATTTTAAACAGTATGGTTCTAGCCAAGAAGCTATAAATGTCCATGAGGAAAAGACGAATTCACAGAAAGGAAAATGCAAGTAATCTGAGAACTTTGTAGGACAAAGATCTTCCATTGCTGTGAAGATCATCATCATTATCAACTAAGCAGACAGATTTTGAAGGAATCCGCAGAAGAAGGACTCCTCAGTGAATTAATTGGTCAGTGCTTCAAATTCTCAATACATTGATAAATGTCATGGCCACATATTACAATTTACTAATACTTTACAAAATAAGATGAACATGCAGAAGGGCTGTGAGAACAGAAATAACATATGTGATTGTAAGATTTTATTTTTCTTGTCCTTCAGGGTTATATGCAGTTAAAAATCTATATCAAAGCTATTTTAATACACATGTGTCCATTTGCATATGAAATCTCTATTGGTTCCTAAGCAAGGTGCACATTAAGATCAGTAAAGAATCTTTTTTAGAACATAAAAATCTGTAGTTCATACCAGAAGATTATGATTTAGTAGTTCTGCATAAGCATTTGCTTCTATACACAGGGAAATCTCTCCAGATAAAACAGATATCTATCCATCTGTTATATAGGATGGGTGAGGTTATGCTGCAGTAACAAAAATAAACACATCAAAATCTCAATGACAACACAACTAAGTTTATTTCTTGCTCATGCCACATGAAACATACACTTTAGCAGGGAAACAATATCTTGGTCATCCATGGATTCACAATGACCTGGTTACATCCTATTTTGACTGTAACAGCAGTGTAAAGAGGATAGGACCAATCATGCACTCACTGTATCTTAAAGCTTCTCCCAAGGAGTACCACTTCTCACCTTCCCTTGTTCACATTTAACTTCCCATTTATAAGGGATTGTGAATTCCACCATCTGCCTGGAATGGGGAGACCTGGAATTATTTGTGAACATCTCTAATGGTTGTCAAAATCTCTGATTAAGAACCATGATTTCAGTCTCTTTAGTTCGCAAAGAAAGAAGAAAGTCACAGGAGAATTAAGTCACAGGGAATTCTGAAATCACACAGCTCATGAGTAGACCTCAAATTAGCGTAATGGTTTCCTGACTGTACAACACATTTCTCAAAGTATTCCAGCTAACTTAACTTAGCCGCCACACATTCTTCCCTTCTCTCTACCCTATTGACAGAAAATTTCAAAATCAGAACAATATATTCCCTTAACAATAATTTAGGGTTTGTGATTTATTTGATGGCAGTTTTAAATAAGATGTTTTTAACCCCACTTAGAAACAGTTCACTTTCATGATTTATTACAACTTTCTTTCTCTGGTTAATTAAACTCATTTCTTAGGAAATGACTCATGGCTAATCACACTAAGAATAAAATTAGTTATATTGCCCTCTTTGTTATAAAATGAGTGTAAATAACTTTTAAGGCAATTTTTCTAAAATCAAAAAAGCATGTAATAGTCCCCAATTCAGCAACATTATGTAAAATAGCAGACTCAGAGAGCAGTAAATCCAGATGCTGTCTTATTATTGCATGAAACAAGGCAGAAATTTATGTTCCTTTATTATTAAACCAATCTCTATCGATTGAATTTCTTTGCGGAAATGCTCTATTTTGGAGGGTTAAAATACTATATAAAAAATTCCTAGACTCAAACCTGTTGTACAGTTTCTGTGCCCACTGGAGAGATATAAAACCATTACATTTAAGTATCATAATAGCTAGCATATGCTATTTCTTAGAAATGACACCACCATCTGGATTAAGGTCTACTGATGATTTCACACAATACTCCAGTTTTCTTTGGGTAGAGAGAAGCCAAACTGTTCTGACTTCAACTACCCTGTTGTGCTAATGAAAAATAGTAAAAGATTATACGTATATTGACCTACAAGCTGAAGATTGCATATTACTCTATTAATAAATGTTATGATATCATAGTAGTGGGGAATGCAGAATTCAAGCCAGATGCCTGTGTTAAAAATGTGAGTTGGAGGCATTTCCCAAAATTACCATTTTTTTCACCAAGCAGATCATGAGATTGTCCTTGTTGGTAGAAGTACTATTCTGTAGTGCAAAGCCCACCTGCCTCGTGTTCAAATTTTGGCTCTCCTTTTACTTATAGTGGGACCTTGGCCATGCTACTCAATCTGTAAGAGCTTAATACCCTCAACTATCAAATGAGAGTAATTCTATCTATGATAAATCTATTAAGAAATTTGAACTAGGTGTGGTGGTGCACACTTGTAATCCCAATGACTTGGGAGGCTGAAGTAGGAGGATCACAAGTTCAATGCCAGACTCAGCAATTTAGGGAGGCCCTAGTCAACTGAACAAGACCCTCTCTTAAAATAAAACATAAAAAGAGCTGGGGATGTAGCTCAGTGGTTAAATGCCCCTGGGTTCAATTCCTAGTACCAAAAATAAAATAAAATATAGAAAAAGTTTGAGGACTTTTAAAAATCTCCAGCAAAGTACTTTTTATCACATATTAAGAGGTGAGAAAAGTGGAGTTGTGAATAATATAATTAATTTTTCTTTTCTCCAGTTACCTTTATGTCCTTTAATTTGCATACAGAGCAGCAAATCAAGAGATTAAAAACAAAGATGGAATCAGGATGTGGAAGAAATCAAACTGAAAATGTGATAAACAAAGACTATACCACATATTATGTGTCTTCCTGAATAGCTTACTAATATGGCAAAATTTATAGACAATAAAAATATGCTCCTGTGTAGAACATGATAGCAGTATTGGTTCAGTTTCATGTAAGCCACCCTCATGGCTGGTTATCTTTAAAGGTCTTTGGGTAAACTCTTGCTGATAAAACTGATTTAATCCCTTTGATGAACTGAAGCCATTAAATATAGGAGTGAGTGAGGGTGGGGGTTGTGGTGGGGAATGTGGAGGAGTGGAGGAAGGGGACCCTCTCACCTGACTGCGTCCTTACCAGCCCCTTGGCTATTGTCATGCACACAGCAAACCCTCTGGGCCAATCCATCTGACTGGCTGTGCAGGGAATGGGGCAGCCTGGATAATTGATGGGCTCAATCTGACCAGGCACAGGTGGCACGGAGACGGCGTACAGCAGCTTCTCGGGTTTGCCAGTGCCATCTGTTGCCATAAGAACATCTGTCGTCAAGGTCACCCTGTCACCCTCTGTTAAAGTTACAGGTTTGGTGAGTAGGATAATGTCACCTAAGAAGAAGGGGTATGTATGTTGGGGGCTGGGAAGAAAGAGAAAGGGAGACCAAGACACAAAGACAGTAGAAAATCTTTTTTTTAATTGTAAAAGATGAATAATAATAAGAAGTACTGAAGAAGATAAATGAAGAAAAGTGCCTATGATTTTAAAGGGGAACTTCCTTGTAAAAGGTTTACCAAAAAATTATTGTCATTGTTCTCTTTAGCTAAAACATTAGCTCATTTTTATAGTGTAAGAACATTTTTACCAGAGGCATGATACACATTTGTAAAAGAAATGCAATATGCAATTATGGTGGGATTTACTTGTAAAGACAAGCACTTTCCTCTCTGCTTGCTAACTTTAAAAGCCAATTCTTGATGTGATCCTTCTGTATAAGCACATTTGATTAAGCATGTGTGTGTGTGTGCTTGCATGTGTGTGTGTCTGTGCGTGCATTCCCAGCATGTTCAAAGAGGGAACAGAATGGAAGGGGGCGTTGCATTTATCAAAGTATTTAACTGGCATTTGAGCTTTGCACTGCTGCCAGAGAGAATGACCCATTTGTTAATAAAGAACAATTAAGTTAATAGACTCAAATGAGCTGATGGACGAAATACTGTAATGAAGCAAATGTAATACTGGATTTTTAAGCAGTGAGTATTACATGTGGCCAGACTTCCAGCAGCAATGGTTTATCTTTCTCCCTCCTCTCCACCTCATGTTTGTTGCTGACACTTTTTAAAGCAATTTCACCCAGTGGCAAAGAAACATCATTCCCATCTGTTTAGGAAGTGCAACTTTACTTATTGGACCAATATTGCTGGCACTGTGGGTTTTCAGGGACTTAATGATTATTATTGAATGACGAGATGAGAAGGGGGAGATAATCTGCTGGGTTTTAGGAAACACACTCATATATGCCTCATCAAACCTAAAGATAGTGGAGGAGGACAACATGGTTTCACAGCAGAATAGAGGCTTGGGAAAGAAGTAGACAAAAAACCAGATGAACATTCTTTATCTATACCCATAACCTGGTCACCAAACACCACGTAGAACACTAAAGTGGAGCTCTGGGAAAGAAAGAAAATATTTATGGACAACTGAAATTTTAGTGTCATTGAATATGTGGATGGAGATGTATAGAATTCACTTTGCTCCCTGACTTTGCTCCATATTTCTAGAAACAGGATGACAGATAGCAATTAAAGGTAGTCCTACCTCCACTCTGTCTTTTACTTGGGGCCACAGGGAAGGTGTCTCTACTGTCCCCTCTTCATGATCCCCTGTTTCTGGTGGAAGACAGGTCATGTAAACATTGATAAAAAAATTTAATTCAGGCAAATGGATCATAAACATTGATTTCTCTGTTCTGGATTTCAAAATTTCTTAGTGACATCCAATCATATCTATATTCCAAATGGACCAAAAGACTATCTCAATTATTTAGCTTCACGCTATTCACAAAAATTGATTTTCCTTATAAGTCAATTCTTATTGGGGCCAATATGCTTTAATATTATCACATGAATGCACGGTCACTTTTTTCTATATTGTGATGCAATTGGTAAGCAACTGGACTTGGACTGCTAACTGGCTGTATGATCCTAGGAAAGTCACTTAACATCTCCTAGAATTTATGTCAGAAACCACTCATCCAATTCTGGATTCAAGAGCAATTGGTTTAAATATGTGTTTTCCTTCCTCTAGTCCCTAAAAATGGGTCCCTTTCCCAGCTTTCTTATTTGATTCCAATATTCTAGTTATGTATCCTAAGTTTGATGGTTGTATCTGGTTTCTCCAGATCTGTCAGTCTTCACACTTCACTTAAGGACTTTGCACCTTGTTAATATTGTTTATTGGGGAAATAAGCATTTTGATTTGGAGCATGGGCTTCACAGTCACTCTGAGAAGTCAGCCACCTAGTAACTGAGTGACCATAGGACGCTGCTTGATCTTCTTAAACCTTGAGTTGCTCATCTGTAAAATGGAATTTAAAATGGTAATTTTTGCATAAAATTCTTGAGGATTAAATGCCTTAGACAATGCTTGACATATAGCAAGTGACAAGTCAATGATAAGTATTAGTATTAACAATCATTAGCTTAAACTATTATTCAATACTTAGTGTCATTTTTTTGGACATAAATATTTCCAACTCCTGGCTTAACCCCAGGAAACTTATCACATGTGTTCTTCATCCAGAGTGAGAGTTGTTCTAACCTCAGATCCCTACTAGTTATGGTTGATTTAAATAAGCACCTTTTCTCATATCTCAGTCTGGACCGTGTGTGCGCGTGCACATGGGTTGGCGGGGGGAGTTCCCATCAGTGGTTCTCAGTGTATACTGTAAAGTACCAAAGACCTTCATAGAAAGAATATATTTCACTGTGAAAAGCAAAGAGTACAAAATAACAATACTTTCCTCAACCACAAGTGCCCTCTCTTAACCACTAAGCTTCTGTGTAATAAATCATTTGAAGTATTGTTCTGTACCTAACACATTCAAAGCCTACTGTATTTCATGGTGTCAAGATTCCATTCAGCATTAATATTCTAATTTATAAATTATGACTAAATATGTCTATCAAAGGAAGCAATAGATTAAAGCATAATTGATTATATTCCTTGATGATTCTGGGAGTTCATTATTAACCCAGGAGTTGTGAAGTGTTGCAAGGAGAGGACTGGAGTCTACCAGTGTAGACGCAACCTCAGAATGTGTCATGCCTTTGAATGTTCATGTTAATCTGCTTCCCTTTTGCCATGCCAACTTCCTTACCTCTTTTAATTGACTGCTACTGGTGTGCTGTCAATAAGAAACCAAATAATGAAACTTGTTAGTTCTTTGTGCAACTTGAGTCATGAAGCTATGAGGAAGGACATCAAGGTCTAACTTTAGTGAGACACCTTCATGGATTTTGTCCATTGGCTTTACTTAAGGAGCTCATTTCCTGGGTTTGGGCTTTTTTCTCCTTATAGGGAGGATGATCTGATAAATATTTATACCAGGTGAGTACAGAGGAGCCCCAAATTTGTAGCATTTGCTAATTTCCATGGTGTAATAATCTCACCATGATGAATTTCAAGCTACCATTGTGTCAGACTTTACTAAATATGGAATTGGAAATAGGTGAGCACAAACTGGCCTGCACATACTGTATTAGAGATATTGTTAAGTAAGACTTATGTAAGGTAACCTGTTGCTCTATTAAATTAGCATTCACTTGAATACTTAAAACTATTAAAACTATGAAATTTCAGAAGTACTGAGCCCACTGGACCCTTTATAACTGCTAGCCATTTCTTCTACAGATATTGGCTTATTTTAAATTTTAACATTTGTCAATGGTTTATAAGTCTTGGACCCTGGTCCAAACAATAATATGATTCAGCTCATAGAACAACCCCATCAGCCACATCTTAAAGATTAAGAAACTGAGGCTTAGAATGGTTAGATAACTTATTCACAGCTAGTAATGAATGAAACAGGAATTTGAATCCAGTAAGTTTGGTTTAAAATCCCACATTTTTAACCACTGTCAGTCAACTTTTTAAACAACATAGCATGTTTGACTTATGGCTATAATCTAACAAGTTAACATGTATATACCACCTTGTATATAACAGCTGAAAGAGGCTATATGTGAATTTGTTTTTTTAGCAAAGAAGAAAAATTGAGAGATGTTAAAAATAAACATTTATGAATTGTAGTTTGATCCTTTCAACCATTTCCTCTTTCCATATTCCTTTTACTGAATTTAAAATCTCCATTATTATGCAAGTTATAGAGCATGGCCAGACTAAGTCAATGGCCATGAAAAATAAAAATAGATCAAAAGATCAAATAAAAGTCTGATTATTTTAATCAATATCCATTAATTCAAAAGTACCATAATAGAATATTGGTTTGCAAATAATATGCCAGCAACCATCACACAGACACATAATTTAAGCAACCATAAATGCAATGTCACTTTATAGAGGGCTTCTAATTTAATTGAGTTTAAAGTAGGCCAAAGTCAGTCATTTATACCTCTCTGAGTAGATTATACTTACAACTACTTCCCAGAAAAGAAAAACAAAGCATAACACTCAGAAGGATGGTCAGCCCTTTCTAGAGATGAAAACTATTTCCTCCAATGACTTACTTCAATGTAAATCCACTAGGTTAGAAAAACAATGTGCCTAAACACTCCTATAATCAGTGGTTTTTCGTAAGTTCAAGCAGATATTGAATGAATCTATTCTTTTTAAAGGTGGTCTAGCAAAAAGGTTTAGCTTTTACTTGATTCAGTTCTTCTCCCTGATCATGATTCTCAATGAACTGTTTTCCCAGGTATCAAGGAAACATTCGGAAACTGGGCTCAAGTGGATCTTATCCTTGTGTCCCATAGCTTTTTGAAAGTGAAATGAAATCTGCATGTGTACGCACATCCTTCTGTATACTGGCATAACTTTGCCAAAATGGTGGAAATCCAGCCCCAAGAGCACATGCTAGTTAGCAGGGTCTTTACAAGTTCAGGTGATGAGGGAACACACCTTTTCTCTATTATTCCATCTCCTTCCAATTAAAAACAGGTAACCCTATTATCTGGGTTTGGTAGTCCCCACCTAATTAGATTTTGACAAGAATGCAGCAACATTTGACTACAGAAAATTAGCATATGTATTTCTCTACATGTTCTTGAGGGAAAAGAGAGAAATAAAACCACATGCAAAATCTTTCCAAAAGCTCAGCCAGACTTCATTCGTATCCACATACTTCATGTCACATTAACTCACCCAGCCAGACGCCCAGAGCTACACCCTCCAGCTGAGTGGCAAGGTTAGGCTTTCGCTTTTTAATAACCTTCTTATACATTTAGACCTATATATCCAGGATCTAGGAAGTACACAGATGATTATTTAGGATTAATGGATCATCCAAAGCACCAGTTGGCACATTTTGAGTAAAAAGTGTAACAAATGCAGCTGTTTACTAATAAATAAAGCCTCAGCTGTAAGAGAAATAAATTAGATGCATTTAATTGGTAGGCTGCAAAGCTCCCCTCTTTATTACAATGCAGCTTCTTGTTATTTTATGATGTCAGGGTAGATGGCGGACTGACAGAGTGTTTATGAATCACAGTTTGCAGATGGCACTCTTGGTTGTCGGCAGCTAGGAGCACAAGTAGCGTGAGGCCTCAATAGCAGATTTTGCCAAAGACGACCCCCTGAGAATTAGCTGTCTCCATTTCTCTTGTGCCAATCTCTTCCTGGCAGAATCCTACTCAAAAACCCACCTTCTATAAATTCTAGCTTTCTGGCAGGGGATCAAAGAGAGCTCACACCCAGAGAGTGCCCTCATCTTGAGGTGATCTTTCTGTGGCTCCTGAGGAGGACTGTATGGAGATTCTCAGAGCAGGCATCCTGCAATTTCTTTAGGGGAAGATAACCAAAGATCAGGCAGGATAGAAACCCTCCACCTCCATTCATTTGGCTCCCTATACCCACCCTCCCTTCAGTTGACAGAAGTGATTTCCAGTTTCTCAGCACAGCATAAGGTCCCTGCACTTGGGATTCAGAGTTCCCTAACTAATGACAGCTTTGTCATCATACAGCTGAGGATGGAGTGGGGAGGGGTCTGCACAGCTCATGGAGCTGAGGCTCTTGGGCTTTTGCACTTCTTGCATTCCCCTGGTCACTAGTCACTTCTCTGGCTGGAAATAACACACAGGAGATATGCACTCATAATTGTCAACAGATGTATACAGTCACCAGTTACATTCACAATGGATCTTTATTCTGATGTGCCATTTATTAGATTGCAAGATCAAGCCCTTTTGCATAAAACAAAGTATAGTTTGAACACATAGTAATAGTAATGATTAATGAAATGAGCAATGATTAATGAAGCCTAATGAAAATTGCAGTAATAATATTAATATCAGCAGCTACCATTTGAGTAATTATTATGAGGTAGACTAAAATGGCTTCCCAAAGGATTGCCAGAGTTATCTTATGATAGTTTAAGACACTTCAGTGTTTCCCTTTCTGTTTGCTTGTTTTCCTGCCTTGCAGTGTTAGTCACATCAGTTCTGGCCCTGAATCCAGGGATCCCCAAGAGAAATGATAAGATCACTCCTTTTTTCTACTGTGTCTGTGTCCCCTGTGGAAAGGATCTGGGCTCTCCAGCTAGCTTATGAAATTTGAACTAGAATTGCTTCTGACGGTCAAACTAGACTAGGTTGAACAACAAACAAGTATAAATAGTATTTGTTGGTAGATATCAAAAGAAGTATTGAAAACTTCAGGTGGGAAAGGAATTACACTCACACTTTTCACTTTAGACAAGGCTTCCTATTCCATAATAATGCAAAAGATTTATTTCAAATGAGGAATAATAGGAGCGAGGGTAAGGACCAGTGGTAGAGTACTTGGCTAGCATGTGCAAGGTCCTGGGTTTGATCCCCATCACGGCAAAAAAATAAAATAAAGTTAAATGAAGGATAAACCATCTGTGTTCTACAAAATATGTGTATATTCCTCCAAAGGCCAAACACAAGTCAAGGAATCTGCTTTTTCCACTTTGATATTATATTGGAATTTCAAACCAGCACAAATGTCAATATAGTAATAAATGTATACATACATAATGGATAAATATATACAATTGAAGCCATCTAGATTGAAAAGGAAGTCATAAAACTATTTATTCATAGATGACATGCTCTTAGAGGTAGGAAATCTTGAAGCATTTGCAAAACTGAGTTCAGCACCATCACAAGACATAAGAGCAATATACAAAAATATTTTTATATAATTGTAATGAACAATTTGAAAATAAAATGAAAAAAAAATTCCATGGTATCACTAAGTATTTAGGACAACATTTAGCAACAGATGTGTCAGGCTTATACATTGCAAACTATAAACCATTTTTGAGAAAAATGAGAGATGCATATAAATTGAGAGATATTCCATCTTCATGGATTGGCAGTCAATATTGCTAAGATAGAAACTCTCCTCAATGCCTGTAATCCCAGCCGCTCGAGAGGCTGAGGCAGGATTGCGAGTTTAAAGCCAATCTCAGCAAAAGTGAGGTGCTAAGCAACTCAGTGAGACCTTGTCTCTAAATAAAATACAAAAAAATAGGCCTGGGGATGTGGCTCAATGGTCGAGTGCCCCTAGGTTCATCCCCAGTAAGCCCCCCCAATTCCAAAGAAAAAGGAAAAAAATTCTCCTCAAATTCATCTGCAGAACCAATGCAATTCCTAATGAAATCTCAGCTCTTTTTTCTTGTGGTTGGCATTTTGATTGTTGTAGAAATTGATGAACTGATTCTAAAACTTACATAGAAATATAAAGGACCAGAATAACCAAAAGAATTTTGAGAAAGAACAAAAGTTCTTGAACCTACACTTTTCAATTACAAGATTTTTATAAAGTTACAGCAATCAAGAGAGTTTGGTGTTGGAGTATGGTTTGACATACAAATCAATGTGCCAGAGTAAATACAGTGTACTTCCATTTATATGAAATTTCAGAAAAAGCAAAACTAACTTACAAGGGTGAAAAACAGAAATGAATTCCTAGGGCTAGAGGTGAAAAAATTGACCGAAAAGTATCTTGAGAGCACTTATTTGAATATTATAAATATTCTGTGTCTTGAATATTTATATTCAAGTGTTTACAGAAGTCTTTTCATCTGTCAAATATCATGAAACAGAATAATTAAAATAGCTATAATTTTTGCTTTTGAATTATACTTTAATAAAGTTGATTTAAAAGTGCAGCTTAAAATTACCAACACTGACCCAAGAAGTGATAAACCTGTAATTATGAGAGATACTGAAATAAACTTACTTCTAAAATAGGCATTGTCTTAGTCCTTTTGGGCTGTTAGAACAAAATACCATAAACTGCTGCTACTGTTTGAATGTGTCCCCCAAAGTTCATGTGTTAGAAACTTAACCTCCAATGCAATAGTTTTTAGGGATAGGACATTAAGAATTGATTAAGTTGTGAGGATTCTGCCTTCATCCATGCATTAATGCCTTTGCCACAGGAGTAGATTAATGATAAAAGGATGAGTTCGTCCCTCTCTTGCTTGTTTTTGCCCTTCTGCCTTCTGTCATGAGATAACACAGCATAAAGATCTTCACCAGATGCCAGCCAGATGGGTTTCTTTTATAAGGGCACTAATCCCATTTATGAGGCCTGTGCTCTTATGACCTAATCACATCCCCAAATGCCCCACCTCCTAATACCATCACCTTGGTGGTTAGAATTTCAACATATGGACTGGGGGGCGGCGGTGACACAAACGTGCAGACTATAGCATTACATTTCAATCCTCCAAGATGTATGTCCTTTTTATATGCAAAATACATTCAATCTAATAGTCTCAAAATTCTTAATTCCATTCAGTATCAGTTCAAAAGTCCAAAGTCTTGAGCCTCATCTGTCATCTGAATCAGATATGGGAAACAAGCAAGGTGTAATTTGTTTGTAAGCAAATTACTCTCCAGCTATGAACCTATAAAATCAAACATGTTAAGTGTTTTTAAAAAACAATAATATACAGATTTTCCTATTACAAAAGGGAGAATAGGAAAGTAGAAAGGAATAATAGGACCTAAGTAAGTTTGGAACCTAGAATGCTCTTCTAATCTTTGACTCAACTTCTGTCCTAGAGGCCCACTGAGGCAGGAGTCCTGCCTCTGCATCTTTACAGAGGGTTAAGGGTTAGACAGCTTTGGATGGCTCCATAGTCTCATGGGTTGAAGTCAAGTGCCTGAAGTCCTCCCAGGCTACAAGTGGAAGTACAACACAAGTCTCCCAGACAGGTAGAGCCTCATCCCCATGGCTCCTACGTTTTACATGCTGATGGAGACAGTATTGCATAGACACTCTCAAAGTTTACTGCCTGTGTCCTCCAGAGATGTGGCCATGATGGCCTGCACTGCACCAAGGTCCACTTGAGCCAGACCTGAGACAACAAGGAACACTGGACGGGAAGGGAGGGAACAGAGACTTGAGATAGTGCTAGGCAGTTAGCAACAAAGTCTTGCCTTCTGTCTTCAAATCATTCTGCTCCTAAAGCAAGTATACTCTGGGCCTGTAGTGGATCCTCATGGTGATCTCTGAAAAGCCTTCAGGACCAAGCTCCCATTATCTTGATGAACAGCACCTGGCTGATCCCTATTAATCTCTTTATCAAATGATCTCTGGATCACACCCTTCTGACCATGCTTTCTCATTTTTTTACAATACAGATACAGTGAGAATTTTTCAGATGTTTAAGCTCTGCTTCCTTTTAGTTAAAAATCTCATCTTGAAATTGTTTCTCTCTTGCATTTTACTGTAGGTATTCAACACCTCACTTAGTACTTTTTAAATTTATTTTATTTTTTTTTCATATTTAATTTATTTATTCGTTCTATTTAGGTTTACATGATATCAGAGTGCAATTTGATTCATTGTACATAGATGGAAGATAACATTTCATTGCTCTAGTTGTAAGTGATATAGAATCACAACATACATGCAGTCATACATAAACTTCAGCTAAGTATCCTATTTGATCAGTCATGAGTTCTACCATACACACAGAACACCAGGACACAAACACAATTCAGCCAGACTCTTTGCTACTTTATAATAAAAACCTCTTATTGAACATTATCCAGTAATATGCTTCTCATTGCCATCTGAGAACTCATCAGAATGACCTTTACCATTTATATTTCTCCCAACATTTTGTTCATGACTTGGATATTCTTGAAGAGGATTAAAACTTTCTCTACATCTCTTCTCTTCTTCTGAGACTTTACCCAAATCACCCTTTATAGTACATTCACAGAAATATAATCTTTTGCTGGTCTGCATCTCAAAACTCTTCTGGCCTTCACTGATGGCATAGTGCCCAAACCACACCCACATTTTTATTTGTTTATTCATTTATTTATTTATTGTGGCATTAGATATTTAACCCAGGGGCACTTCACCACTTTACCACTGAGTTACATAGCCGGCTCTTTTTCTTTTGTTTTTAGGCACCAATTCTTTTCTTAGTCTGTTTGGGGTGCTGTAATCAGACACCATGAACTGAGTAGTGTGTAAACAACAGAAATATGCTTCTCACCAATCTAGGGGCTGGGAGGTCCAAGACAAACCTCCCTCAGGTATAGTGTTTGAGAAGGGTCTGCTTCTTGGTTTAAATGTAGTGCCTTCTTGCTGTGTCCTCCCATGGTGGAAAGGGAGAATAAGATCCTTTGGGTTTCTTCATTGTTTGTTTGTTTCATAATGGAACTGATCCTGATTATAAAGGGCTCCTCTCTCATGACCTAATAGTCTCTCAAGAAGCCCCTTTTCCTAATACCATCGAAGCCAGAATTAGACAGGCAGTCAGTGTAGATAGGCAAATTGAGTCAGGTCAGATCAGGGAGACCAATTTGGAGAAGTATTGAAATGTTAACGTCTCCAGAGCCCTTTGTCCACACTGATCACCCCTGCTCTAACTGATTTCTAAGGTAACCTGTCCCAAGGAGTTGTTAATTACACCTGGGCCCTTCCCCCTATCCATTTGCTTTTGGGCCATCCCATCAAACATCCTGGCCTCTCTCCTTCACCTACACAGGAAGGAGAGAGCTAAGGGGAAGAGAGCAGGAGAACAAAGGAAGCCTAGGACATATAAAAGGGTAAAACACGTGTACTTCTGGGGATACCAGGATACCAGCTATGGCTCCCTTCTCCTTACCAAGAGAAGTCTATGTTACTCCTTTTCTAAATAATTCCTGCTGAAATGCTTGCCTTGATGTGCTTCTCTAATGTTCAGACTTCAACATGTGGAGGAGCAGAACTCATTACCAGTAACTGGCAGCATCACCATCTTCTTGAATGTTAGGATTTCAACACACACATTTTGGGGGATCAAATGTTTGGAACACAGCAGAGAGTAAAGGTAAGATAGTTTATTATAATACCTAATAAATATTCAATGATTAAATATTTCCTATATTACACAAAAATTTCAAGATTATATAAAAAGATACAAAACTTAACTTGTTTTATGAGCCTAGTAACATATTGAGAGCAAAAAATGAACAGAAGTAATTAAAAGGAGAAGGAAAGATCAAAGTCATTTATGAACATAGCCTAATGTTAAACAAAATATTAGGATACTGAATGAAGCCATCATTAATGCTACTGGCAACAATTAGAGTTTATCACAGAAATGCAAAATTGTCAGTCAGAATTTTTAGAAAAATATAACTCTTTTCATTAAAATTAAACAACCAGATAAGCATATTGAAGGATAACTGAAAAAATATTTAACAAAATTTAAAATTTTCCTGATAAATTATTTTAACAGGATTTCCCCTTAATTTCTGAGACAATGTAATAGATAAGAAAAGGTGTAAAGCTGCTTAGTTGTAAATAAGGGATACGACTTTCATCAACTGCAGAAAATGACTATTTAGAAATAAAAATTTAAGGCAGTCAACTGAAAATCTATTTAAATTCACAAAGGATATCTGTTAGGTTTTTTTGTTGTTGTTGTTGTTTTTTCTTTTTTCTTTTTGGTACCGAGGATTTAACTCAGGGGCACTCAACCACTGAGCCACATCCCCAGCCCTATTTTGTGTTTTATTTAGAGACAGGGTCTCACTGAGTTGCTTAGTGCCTCGCTGTTGCTAGGGCTGGTTTTGAATTCTCGATTCTCCTGTCTCAGCCTCCCAAAGTGCTAGGATTACAGGCGTGTGCTACCATGCCCGGCTTGTAAGTTAGTTTTATAGGTAATGATTAATAAACAAAGATCCTACTTTTCCTGCAACAAGAAAAACAATGAAAAGGAATTTAGAAAAAAAGAATTAAAAAATATAAAAATTAAATAGAATCTAAAATATTTGGAAGTTAACCTGGGAAGAAATATGTGAGAATCATATGGGGAAAATTATAAAATTTTAATAGCTGTGCAATTCAAGTAGAACTGAATAGAGAGATATTTTCTCATTTTAATAAAGTTACTAATTAATAGTTTGCATTTTTTTACGTTCCCTTAAAAAAGTATTGCTCAAAATGCCAGAAAAATGTTTGAAATGAATACATAAAATTAAGATTTCTAGATTATGTGTGTGTGTGGTGGGGCGGGGTATGTGTCATCTGATTACTTGCCTAATCAACACCAGATTTTCTCTCAGTTGTACTAATGTTACCCTCTGCCTTACTCAAGGCAACTTGCTCAGATAATAAACCGCATTTCCCAATCTTTCTTATGGTTAGGTGTAATCATGTATAGGTCATACTCGGGGCTTCTGGGAAAGCTCCATATAAAAAGGTATACTCAGCTCACATGCATACTTTTGCTCTTTGCCTTCCTCCTTCTTCTTGTCTGGAATACAAATGTGATGCTGGAAGTAAAGCAGCCATTTAATAACCATGAAGTAAATTGACCCAAGGATGAAGATTATACTCAATATAGTTGGGGAGTATAGA